>JAHBCN010010341.1:0-32161 GCA_019359885.1 Listronotus oregonensis | reverse complement strand
TCCGAGATTGTTTTTTTAAAAAGTTCTATATTAAAACCCCAGAATAAAAATTTTCTTCGTTACTTATGATTTTTTCCCAATGCTCTCCATTTTTTCGAAACAATTTTGGGGTTCCCTTTTTAGGCCTATAATGATACGACAATGACACTTTCATTTTTAAAAAAGTACACTCAAACATGCACATTCATAGACACCTTCGACGGGTTTTTCTTTTTTTCTTTTTCAAATTTTGATATTTTTTTGGGGTACCCGGTTTTATATTTCCGAAAAATTTTGATACCTTTTTAAAAATTGTTAAGTTAGTTTGAACTCCCTTTTTTTTCCATGTTCTGAAAGGAAAAAACATTAAAGCCCAAAATGTTCTTCGAAATATCATTTATATTTTTGAATTTTAGATTGTAATTTTTTTAATAAGTTAAATGTTGTGTGAGTTCGCCAAAAATGCTTGAACCCAAAAGCACCCATTTACAGTCCAGCTGCTAAAACGCACAACCTACCACTTTTCTGCCTTTATCAAAAAAGTGTCCAGACTAGATCTGCTGCGCAGATTGCATACATTTTTTTTTCGTCATTACATACGTTTGTTTTTTCAAAACCCCCCTTTGGGGAAACGATTAAAATTAAAAAATTAATTTTTTAAAATTTTTAAAAATATAACCTTTTTTTAAGATTTGAATAAATAAAATTATTACTTTTTTTTTTATTTATTTTTAAAATTTTAATATAAAGCAGCAATGAAGTTATATTAGAGAAATAAATGACTTATCTTTTGGGATCTTTTAAAAAATTTTAAATTTGCATAATAAGGGATATCGAACCATCCCTTATAGTGGGTATTGTATCAGGATATTTCAATTCAACTGTAAAGAGTTTGCTTGAAATAAAACAAAAAAAAGGTTTTTTGATATTTGAAATATTACACTATTTCATTTTTTTACGTACCCGGCCAATTAAAAAAGGAATAAAGGGGGTAAAAAAATGAAAATAGGGAAACTATTTCTAAATAACAAACACTTAAAAATAACTATTAATCTGCACTAGATAGGCGAAAAATAATTTTTAAAAAATTATGCAGCAAGAAAAAAAACTGATGAATGTATTATTTAATTAACAAAATTTTTAAGATATTAAAATTTTGAAACTCCCTTTCGTCAGTACGGTCCTGACTAAAATTTTATATTAGCCAACTTAAACTGAAAAACAAAATTTACTAATATGTAGGGAAAATTTCGAAATTGCCATCCTAAAAATGTTAGCTTGGACAAACTATAAATTTGTTTCATTTTATCATTTTATAATGGCAAAACAAGGCGTTTTAAAATTTTATGATTTTCTTCGTTATTTTTTAATTATTACATTGAAAACAGTATACAGTTTTAATTAATAATATTGAAGTCTTAGAAACGGCCTGATGATCTCGGTTAAATTTAGTGGACTTAGCAATTTTAAAAACAACTGTTTAGAATGTTTAAAAAACGTAATTGTCAGTTTATTCAATGATTTTAGTAGGCAACCTGTCAGAATATGACATTTTGTTAAAATTTAAACCGTTGTTAACTTTTAACAATTTGCCCCATTGCGAAATTTAACAACGAGATCATCACTCGGCCGTTTAAGTATTAAAGTATATAAATTAAAATATTTGTGCTTTTCAACTTTAAAATGAGTCAAAAACTTCCTTTTTATAAATTGTGCGTATCTTTCCACTCGTCTTTTCATATCATATTCTTTAAATTTAATCCACATAATATACTTACTATAATATAACCAATTTATTTTTTCTATGAGTATATACAGGGTTTTAATACAATGAGGACTGAACTATTGATTATATAAAAAAATGAAATAAAAAAAATATTTTTTTCCCTAGAATTTTAAAGAACACTAATTTAGAAAATAACTTAAATTGAAAGAAGAGATGCGATATAAAAATTAACATTGTCCCATTTTTTTCGATTGTTAAAAAACATAAGATTATAGGAGAATTATGCGATTTGAATTAAAAACTAAAAAAGCGATACAACATCAACCATACAACATCATACAACAATACCTGACATGTCAAAGCAAAAAAAGTCAATATTCTGTCAAAGTATAGCGTTTATTGCTACTTTCGAGTGGTAAAAGTAAATCAAATAATTAAAGTAATTTTGTGGTTACTAAAAATTAATACCAAATTCTTTTTATTAGAACGATCGAAAAAATGAGACGGAAGTTACCAATAACTTATCGTGTTTTTATAATAATTAGAGGGTGTAGTAGTACAGTGCTTTTTATATTTTAAAATACAAGAATCATGGTGATATAGGTCGATGGTTAACGACGCGTCCGGGTTCGAATTTTGATGTGGCCAAACTTATTTTATTTATTAAATTATATTTACTTATTCTTTTTCCATTTAAAAAGTTGTATAAACAAATATCTGTAGTTTTGGTCAGAATATGGCTTCGAGCATATACCTACTAGAGGCAACCCTACCGCTCAGCAGTGCGAACAAACGTGCAGGAGAGAAAGGAAATTCAGTCACCTATTTTTTTTTCTCGCTCCTACGTGGTCATTGGTCGATTGGTAGGGTATGTACCCCGCTCACAAAACAGTACGCAAAGCGGGCACGCCTAGCAGCGGGGCTTCCTCTAGGAGGTATATGCTCGAAGGGATATAGCATACAAGCAGAAGTATGTATTAAAACTTTTTTCCTCAAATAATTTAAATTAAAGTAGTAAATAGTGAATTAACACTACTAACAGTTAAAACCAATTACAACTATTATTATGAATAAAAATGTATGTTAGTACATCTGCTTTTCACGACGGAAATCTATTTTTCGCTCTGAATCAGTTTGGGCTGACATTTTGGGAAATAATAAAAGTGAGTAAAGTGACACATTATTTGTGGTATTTTTACAACTAATTAGACAACTGGCGGGTTGCACAAAAGTCAACAACGGGTTAGAATGTTTAACGAAATGTCAGGTTTTGACAGGTTGCCTACTAAAACTATTGACTAACACTAACATAACGTTTTTTAAACATTCTAAACCGTTGATAAATTTTGTGCAACCCGTCATAAATCTGCGAAATCCCATGATTTGATAATGACATTAATGGTGGGTTGCACAAAAATTAACAACGGTTTAGAATGTTACACGAAATGTCAGATTTTCACAGGTTGCCTACTAAAGCCATGGAAAAATTACATTAATGGCGAGTTGCACAAAAGTTAACAACGGTTTAAAATGTTTAACGAAATGTCAGATTTTGACAGGTTGCCTACTAAAGTCCTGGAATAATTACATTAATGGCGAGTTGCACAAAAGTTAACAACGGTTTAGACTGTTTAACGAAATGTCAGATTTTGACAGGTTGCCTAGTAAAGCCATGGAATAATTACATTAATGCCGGGGTTGTAAAAGAATTTTAAATATTTTAGAATGTTACACTAAATGTCGATTTTTGACAGGTTGCATAAAGTAAAAGCCATGAAAATTTAATTAAAATGGCGGGTTGCAAAACAAATGCATGTTTAACAACGGTTTAGAATGTTTAAAGAAATGTCAGATTTTGACAGGTTGCCTTACTAAAACTTATTTTGATTAACATAACAATAACGTTTTTTAAAATTCTAAACCGTTGATAAATTTTGTGCAAACCCTGTCATAAATTATGGTGCACCATGTTTTGATAATTTAATTTAGCAAAGCCATGGAATAATTACATTAATGGCGAGTTGCACAAAAGCTAACAACGGTTTAGGATGTTTAACGAAATGTTAGATTTTAACAGGTTGCCTACTAAAGCCATGGAATACCAAAAATTATTTTAATTTGGGGAAACTTGGGTTAAAAGTTAACAACGGTTAAGAATGTTTAACGAAATATCAGATTTTAAAAGGTTACCTACTAAAACCATTGAATAACACTGACATAACATTTTGTTAAATATTCTAGACCGTTGTTAACTTTTGTGAAACCCGCCATACATATGTCAAAGTACTAATGGCATTGCAAGCACTAGCCACTTGGCGGGCACGATCGTTCACTGCTTTCCACCTGACAGCTGCATACAGCCAATAAAATTTTATTAAAATAATTAATGGCAAATTAAATATACTTTAAATAGTTTTTAATTATTACATATTAAAAAAATCGATAAAACTTAAAATAATAGGAAATAATTTTTTATAGGAATCTGAACAACCGCCTCTTGCTATTTTATCCAAACTTTGAATTTGAAAATTCTTAGTGCGTTGCGAAATTCAATCAACAACTTGCCTTTTATCTCTATTCAATGGCAAGAAAAACCTATTAAGGCAGCTCTAGCGCTGTTGAGTATTTAAAGAGGAAATAAATACCTAGCAAAAATCGATTTTTATAGTCGGTGTACCTACCACTTCTGTCTTAATTGGTTTTCTCTTCGGGGTTCTGGAAATGTCGGAAGTTTTATAGGTATTGTTTACTTACTGTAAGTCTTTACTTTATTGAATATCATTAGTATTATGTCATAAATATCCTGAACAGGATCAACAAATAAATTGGATAAAAAAAATATTTTTTGGTCAAAATGACAATTCTTGCGTATTCGCTATAATGGAGGATCTTGATTAAGATTAATTTTGATGTTGTTTTGAGACTAAATTTAATAATAAGAAAATAAATTATAGTTTAAAAAATCCAAACAGAAACACGCTTTAAGAGCAAACCCGACTAAAAAGTAAAATCATTAATTGAATTATGAAAAATTATAAGCTTTTTTCGGGTTTCGTTTTACGAACGATTCTTGAGCTATCCGAGAACGGCCCAGAACTGTAGTGCGCGGTAGCTCAAGACTTTGAATCGTTCTCTGACAGTTCCAGAATTATCAGACATTTGAAAATCTCGAACGCAATCATAATCCACCAATACGGACGGTTCTAGAACTGTCCGAATGTAGTCCTAGAAAAACGCGAACTCAGAATTAAAAAGTCCGAGAACAGTTCTTTAAAACCCGAACAGGCAATTTTGAACTGCGCAAGCGCCGGACGGTTCTAGAACAGTAATTTACTGAACCCGAAAACAGCTATAATAAAAAAGCGGGTGTGCTTGGTATTTAATGTTGTAAATTGCATTTCACGCTTTTTTACTATAACTGAATTTAGTTTTTTAAAACCATATTTATTTTAATAAAGTTTACCATAATTTACATAACCAGAATAAACCATAAAAGGATATCTATTAGTTAATTTGGTTATAAATACAGGTTGTTAAGGAATTATCCTTAAACATTTAAAGGTACAGGGTCATTCAGTGAGGTTTGGGCTTTTCTCGTTCTTTCGTTGTAGCGTTTCTCGTAATTAAAAAAACTGCCAAATGGCGATTTGTATATTTTTTCCGGTAAAATCTGCAAGAATACTTGGAAAATGATGTACGGGATTCGACACCTTATTTATTTGTTTCGTATTTATTTTTATTAACAACAGAATTAGTGTAATTTATTCTAAAAATTATTGATTTAAATAAGGAAAGATAAAAAGGTTACAATACCTACATGCCTAAAATGCCACAACAAAAAAGTCAATATTCTGCAATGTCTAGCAACTATATTAAAGGTTAAATGTATTGTTTGGTAATGATGGTAAAATTAAATTTATTTCACGTTTACCAGTATTAGTCCAGTAACTGAGGACCTAAAAGTACCCAAAGCTGTAAAAATATCTTTGTTTTATTTGTGGCGCAATTCTTAGGTCTTCGCGGATGCTTTCGAGCAAGAAAAAGTTTATCACGATTCCGACGTGGGAACCCGCTGAAAATGGCCCTCCAAAGTCCCAAAAATGAGTTTCCCGCAAATATCTGTCAAAATATGCGAATTAGAGAATTTTTATTTAGACAAAAATGAAGATCACCTCGAAATATACAAAAATGGTCCTCAACACCAATATTTTTCGCAAAAATGGCCGTCGAAAAATCCATAACATTTCACACTGGATAGATGTGGTAGTTTCTTACCGAATTTATGGTCCACGGGTTTGGAAATGCATTGTTGAAAAATTATTAAAAAGAAAAAATTACATTTAGAAACTAGACGCTCTAAGCTTTCAAATGATCTGCATTGAAAAGCATTTCAATAGACGATGAGTTTTTAATTCGCGTTTATTCTGATATAACTCCGGAAACGGCTAAAAAATGCAGATGGGCAAAACAATTTTTTATCAAAAGGTGAGAAAGATGGTAAAGGAAATTTTCTGGAATCATTGAACACTTGCAAAGGTCTTATAATAAAACAGAAATGTAAATAATAAACCATTTTTTCAATATTTTAATATTCTAGAAAAATCAGAATGGAGTCAAACTCATATGCAATGATAGGTATGGGTTTACCCATTCCGATGAACTTTTAATGATGAAAAAATGTACATTATTGCCCGAGTAATGGAACAATTCGTCCGCCCGCTTATAAGTGAATCCATGAAGATAGCGGCATTCTAACGGTAGAGCGGTAGCTGAAATGAGGGGACTTTTGGGTTCCGTTAGCTCGAAAACTATTGATTAAAAAAAAATTAAGGACCTTTTTTGTAGATTACAAGGCGATCTTCATTTTTTGTCTTAACAAAAATTCTCCAATTCTCATATTTTGGTAGATATTAGCGGAAAACCCATTTTTTGGGCCTTGAGGGGCCATTTTTAGTCCTTTCCCACCTGTTAATGTTGATAAACTTTTTTTCTCTCAAAAGCATCCAAGAAGACCTAAAAATTGCGCCACAAGGGAAAACTGTACAGATTTATTTACAGCTTTGTCCCTTCATTAACACATATGTATTTAAAACGGTTATAAACGCTAGACTTTGACAGAATATTGATTCTTTGTGTTTTGGGATTTCATGTATTTAGTTACTATTAGCTATTTTATTTTAAACACATATTTCTCTTATATTTTAAATCAATTCTTCTGTAACTAAAAATAAATACAAACACCTTTTTATTAAAACGTATTATAAAATAAGACGCTTTCATAAACGAACCGCGTAAAAGAATATTTATTTTTTGTCGTATTTCTTTTGTTTTAATTTAAACCATTTTCGTAGATATTCTTTAGGATTCTACAGGAAAAATACACAAGATGACTATTAATTTATTTTTTTAATTTAAGGAAGGCCACAAATATGGACCGCTTAAGTCCTTGTTCGATGACGAAAAAAAGTGTGAAATTATTTTTACAAAATGGATTAACATATTAAAACGTCCTAGTTGTGCAATGTCTAAAAAATAATCATCAACATTTATAAAAAATAAAAGAACACATTATTTTAAAGATCGTACAAACTTTCTATCTATATGTAGTTTTGCATCATTGCCTAATTGTGTAATTATTATATATGTGAGTGCAATTCTCATATTTTGGTAGATATTAGCGGAAAACCCATTTTTTGGGCCTTGAGGGGCCGTTTTTAGTCCTTTCCCACCTGTTAATGTTGATAAACTTTTTTTCTCTCAAAAGCATCCAAGAAGACATAAAAATTGCGCCACAAGGGAAAACTGTACAGATTTATTTACAGCTTTGTCCCTTCATTAACTGGACTATATGTATTTAAAACGGTTATAAGCGCTAGACTTTGACAGAATATTGATTCTTTGTGTTTTGGGATTTCATGTATTTAGTTACTATTAGCTATTTTATTTTAAACACATATTTCTCTTATATTTTAAATCAATTCTTCTGTAACTAAAAATAAATACAAACACCTTTTTATTAAAACGTATTATAAAATAAGACGCTTTCATAAACGAACCGCGTAAAAGAATATTTATTTTTTGTCGTATTTCTTTTGTTTTAATTTAAACCATTTTCGTAGATATTCTTTAGGATTCTACAGGAAAAATACACAAGATGACTATTAATTTATTTTTTTAATTTAAGGAAGGCCACAAATATGGACCGCTTAAGTCCTTGTTCGATGACGAAAATAAGTGTGAAATTATTTTTACAAAATGGATTAACATATTAAAACGTCCTAGTTGTGGTTAGTTGTGGGTACAAATTAATATATTTTTTTAATAATGTCTAAAAAATAATCATCAACATTTATAAAAAATAAAAGAACACATTATTTTAAAGATCGTACAAACTTTCTATCTATATGTAGTTTTGCATCATTGCCTAATTGTGTAATTATTATATATGTGAGTGCAAGAAATAATTGAAAGCTGCACATAATTCAGGTGACCTTGCCACTAGCGTAGAAGAGATTTTTTTGCATTATTCTTTTTTTGCATAAAAATGATCTAGGTATGGGAATATATTTTTATCACTGTTTCACATTTTCTACCTACAGACATATACCCAAAAATCCAAGGGAGTACTCAAACGTTACTAAAAACATCATATAATTTTAAAAGGAGGAACTATATCAAAATAGTAATAAACATATACAAATAACGAGGCGCGCGAGACATTTTTTTTAATTACAAAAATTAAAGAACCAGAATAGCAATTTAAGTGCAAAAAAAAATATTTTTTTTGTTTGAAAAAAAAATAAATTTAGCCATTAACCACATAAGTAATTCAAAGGCTCCCTCAATAAATTCTGCCTTATTTAACATATTTTGAGAAAAACAAGTTCGAGTATGCACTGATTATGCTCTTAAAAAGGTAAGAGACGGACCTGCAGCTGACGTTTAAGAAAAATAATTTATGACCTGGTTAATGGTGTAAATAGTCCATAGGGTTGATTATAAGGAACCAGCGAATTACATAAACCCGAGAGGTTGGCCATTAAGTTGGTCTCAAATCACTTGACATTTTGAATACTGTTGAAGGTAATTTTTTATTTGGCATGAAGCTGCTTCTTTTTAATCTACTCTTATCGGGCTATTTTAATCTGAGAATGACGTAAACAAATAAAATGATGAAAAGGTCTTCCCATTGGACGTTTGAGTTTGTAACCATGAATACTGGCTTTTTGGACGAATGCAATACATTTTGGTTTCATCACTCTTAAATTAAAATGACCCAATCGATGGCCTAATTATACCAGAAGACAATAAAAAGATAGTAAGATTTTTATTAGAAAGTCCAAGGTCGTACTTATGCTCTATGTCATTTTGTCGGCTTTTTGTCATCCAGAGGTTGTCAAGTGACAAGGTCAAAATTTCCCACTAAAATATAATTTTACCAAACTATGGTTATATTTTCTATAACAGGAGTTTCCAAACACATATTGATTTGAGGCATGGTGCACTTTTCAAGAGGACCAAAGAAGGTGCACTAAATATATTTTTAATCTCTAATATCTACTGTTAAATATTTTAGGATAAAGCGAAAGATATCAGTCGTGATTATATTTATTTCAAAATACATGTAACTTTTCCCTGTTTAAGGTTACAACCCTTAAACAGGGAAAAGTTACATGGCAAGTTTTGGTCGGTTTGGAAGGTGGGGGTGACAGTAGTTGAATATTTGGGGGATGTCAGGCTTAAATATAGCGACCGAGTAGGTGTCTGTGGTTTCGACTATAGTAATAACTATTTTGGTGGGGCAATTGCCCAATGATCAGTCAAATGCATCTTCCTGACCTCCGGAGTTAATTCTGAGGGGGAGGAGGTTTCGTGCCCATTGCGATTTTTAATCGTTTAATCGTCACTTTTGTAACACAGCCACCTAAACGATCACAAGCCAATACCCTTTGACCCAAACAATTAAACCCCACGAGCAAACGGTTCCACAACCCGTAAATCACATGGCAGGCTTTCTTAGGTGGTGAGAAGGACGAGAGGGTGGGGGGAGTAGTTAAATGTTTGGGGGATGTCAATCTTAAGTCTAGTGACTGTGTAGGTTCGACTTCGGTAAGGGACTTGATCAATAACCAGTCAAATGCATTCTCTGATCTTTAGGGGTGATTTTGAGGGGGTTGGAGGGGTTATCGGGTTTTGTGGAAATTAAGACTTTTGATCAGCGTATTTATGAGGACTATCAATGTGCAAAATTTCAAAAAAATTGGCCGAAACCGAGTTTTCATAAGGGTTGTGCGGGGTCCCTTAATTATAAACTATTCTGCTGTAGGGAGGTGGGCCTTCAGCATTCTGGTCAGGAGCGCTGCTGATTCAACGGGTCCCAACTACCAGGTTGTTTAATAAGTTTTGCGGTTCGATAAGAAAAACACAATTTTATGGTTTGAAATACATTTTATTATTCAGTATAGTCTTCCTGAACATCAATAAACTTGTTCCAACGAGATTCCAATTTATGAATTCTATCCCTGAAGTGAGAATCTGGAAGGGCTGCAAAATACGCTTCCACAGCTGTTATGACCTTATCATTTGATGAAAAACGCTTTCCACGCATAAATTTCTGGAAATAGATGGAAGTCGCTAGGGACCAAATCTGATAAATACGGTGGATACTTCAACCATTTGAACTTAAATTCATGGATTTTAGCCATTGTCAAAAAGCTTTTGTGACACGGTGCATTGTCCTGATGAAAATTTTTTTTCCTTCTGCAAACCGGGTCTTTTTTCACGAATTTTTTTTTCAGCTTTTCCAAAAGGTTACAATAATATTTAAAATTTATTATTTTACCAGTTTGCAAGTAATCCACAAACAAAATTTCTTTCGCATCCCAAAAAACTTATACTAACACCTTTTTGGCCGATTTCTGGACACAAACTCGTTTCGGATCTGAAAAACCAGGTTCACACCACTGTTTAACTTCTGGTTTTGATTCAGGATCATGGTGATAGACACAAGTCTCATCCATAGTAATAAATCGAAACACAAAATCCACTTTTTCCTTTCGAAAACGCTCTAAATGTTGCTGAGAAAGTCGCATTCGAATGTGTTATTGTTCCATTGTTAGCTAATACGGCACATATTGTGCACACAGCTTTCTGAAACCCAATAGTTAAGTCAAAATATTGCTTACATTGCCCAATGAGATGTCTAGGGCTTCTACTAAATCTCTTTCAGTCACTCGACGATTTTCCAATACAAAATCCTTTATTTTTTCTACGATTTCTGGTGTTGTTGCTGTTTTTGGACATCCTTGACATGGATCGTCTTCAAGGCTTGTACGACCACGTTTAAATTCAGCAACCCATCTTTCTACTGTGCTAATTGAAGGCACAGAGTCCTTATACACTTTCAACATTCGCTCATAAATTTCCTTTGCTTTTAAACCTTTCATAAATAAAACTGCACGATACTTGATTTATTCCATTGTAAAAAATACTGTGACACGTCGACACTAAATGGCTTATAAACAAGGAACGAATTTGACAGATTGAAATAAAATTTCACATACATTCATTTAAAAGTGTACCAACATAACAAAAAATTACGCTAGTAGCAACGCCCTCTCTTATCGAACCGCAAAACTTATTGAACATCCCTAGTACACAACAACGGGCTTCCCTCAGTTCAAACGTCTCCTTCAAAATTATGCGCTTTAAAACAGAAATCACATAGTCTCCTCTATAATATTATAAATATAAGTAAATATAAGATACTTTTAAAATGTTTAGCCCAATCGTTTGGGTTCGCGAAATTTAGTTGATCTGTTTCAAAAATTATGACCTGTGAAAAGGTCCCTAGTTCACTGTTGATCTGAGCTTGAAAATTTTACCATAAGAGGTGTTAATTTAGCTATTGATTATGTGCGGCACTTGACATCCATAGGTCATTTCATCGTTCGTGGATCAACAACAATAATGCCATACCCGGGGACGAATTGAGTAACCCTCATTCAAGCAAGCAACAATGGTCATTTATAGCATTTAGTTTGCGGTTTTCTTTTGTATTTTGTCGTTACCAGACTTGATTCATAATGTAATATATTTGCAAGCTTTGTCTTGGATGTTTTTTATTGCCCGGTTAATATTTTACTTGGATTTTTCCTTAAAAGTGGCTTTATTTCTTTGAGGTAAGGTTTTTATTGTCTTATTGTGCCGTGACTAATTTAAAACACCGATATTTATTGTATGATGCTTCATAACTAAGCAAAAAGTCATTTTGATACAATTTTAAAGCCTTTTTTATCACAAGGATTTAATGATGTTTGACCCATTTGACAGAAAACACGAAAGAAAAGGTTTGTTGTTGAACCAAGAACCTCTGGTGACGTCACGCGCACATGCTCCTTGGATTTAGCTCTATAATGTTTAGGTTTTTTAAAATTAATCTTTTAATGCGTGGAGAGGAAAATATCAGTGGCGGCTCGTGTTCAATCTTTCGGGGACGTCATTAGTTAAAATTTCAAATGCATATGGCTTAACTTATTTTTAGTTAAAAAAACAATTTTAGGCATTTTATTTCACACAGACGTTTACTCCAAAGAAAAAACAAGAAGGAAAATTCAAAAACAAATGATTTAGCAAGATTATTTTATTTGTAGAATTATATTTCCATTTATTAAGAAACATAACAATATAACAAATAATATTTATCGACATCTGTTTAAACAGAAAAATTGCACAACATATTGTAAAAAAAATCTCACACTCGACAGTAAGTAATATCGCTATGCCAGAGGTATGACGGCAACTTATAGGTTAAAAATAAGCATATTTTTATGATAAAAAATTAAAGGGGTTCCTTAACTTACCTAAGAAGTCATTAATTTTAGTTCAATCCTTCTGTCTTTAGCACTTGCAAAATGATTGATTACTTCTTTATTGTAATTTACAGTATTATTTATAAAGGCCTTTTCAATACTTAACATGGCCAACGCAGAGAAGCATATCTCGCTCTCTACAGTTGTCATCGGTAACCTACACAAAATTGTCAACAAATGCACTGTTTCCGAATTTACATTACAAAAATATACGCAAACAATCCAACAAAAAATAAATTTCTAAAATCGTATATAATCCGTTCTATAATAACCGTATAACAAACAAACACCTTGAAAAATGCGTAATTTTCCTCTTCGCCGCTGTTGACCCAGATCATGCGATTACACTGCTTCGAAAGCAGCCAAAATCGCCCAATCGTAAATTAGATCGGGAAAACTCGACTCGGCTCCGTTTAAAACAATGCGGTCAATGAAGGCAGGCAGCCCGGTTTTTGGCCAACAAACGAAACCACCGATCTGGAGATCGCTGCGCGAAGCTTGTGGAATCCAGTAATCGATCAACGAGTTTATAAAATAGTTTTTTTATTTATATCATTATTATGTTTTTGTTAGGAAATGTTAGTAAAAATATTGGGAGTTTATTTACCAAATGACCCAATGGAGGAGCCGCCACTGAAAAATATGTAGGCATTATCCATTGAATAGTTATTAAAAAATGGGGCAAGATTAAAAAGAAATATTAGATACAATCAGAGTTTAGAAATTTATTAATAGTGTATAATATATTTCTTTGGATTAAATATCCTAACTTCTAAATTTTAAGTGATATCATAGAGACTGACTATTATGGTAAATTTGAGATAACAGTGGAAATATCAAAACCTTGATTAACACTCATATACCACGAACACAATGCACAGAGGGGTCAATGAAATGTAATTAAATGCGACAATTTATTATTCCAAGAATTTTAAACTGGCAATGCAGTAAGGCTCTATTAACATGCAGTAGATATCATACACTATAAAAATGTATAATTTTTCATTATTATATTATATTACGTTTGTTGCCTACCCACATATTATCCCTAAGGGGTAAAATTAGTCATTAGTACAGTTTACAGGAATATTTTTGGTACTTTTATTTAAATTTAATGATTTATAAAAAAATCCAATTATCATATAAAAAATGCATTTGTTTATACCAATTATTTAAATAATAAGAGTAAAAAATTCTGAAAAATCATGTTTATGTAACTTTAAATAATAAGAATACGAACAAATTGGAATATTAAAAAAAAACAAAAATTCAAGCCCACAAAAAGTTTCTTCAAAACCCCAGCCCCGAAAATCGACAGGCTAGCATCGAAGCAAGAAATCAGTATAATCAGACCATCTCAGAAGCAAAAGACCGTTTTAACCATCTGATAAAAGATAAAGTTCTCTCTTGATCAAATGGCAGTAAAGCTTTCTCGTCTGTTGCCAAAAATATTAGTCAAAACTGTTGCACAAATTCTTTTCCACCCCTAATCTCTGAAGGGAAAGGTCGAACTATTTGCCAAACAATTTGCTGTCAATTCTACGCTTGATCCTCCTATTAATCTTTCTCTTCCAACAGTTGTCCCTGTTTCTCAGAAAATGTACGATATAATTTTTAAAGTCAAACAGATCAAGCGTATTCTTGCTTCTATTAATACTAAAAAATCGTCTGGGCTGGATGGCAAACCAGCAATCGTCTTCCCAGAGAGTAGGAAAGCTGCACGTGTGCAACCTATCCCCAAAAAAGGATCCAAAACTCTCCTTTCTAACTATAGACCTATATCTCTTTTTTCAGTTGTTTGCAAAGTAATGGAAAAAAATTCATTAATTCCCAAATCTTAAAGTATCTGGAAAAACATAAGATCCTACATGATAGACAATATGGATTCTGTCACAGTAGATCCACAGCTGATCTTTTTTTCTCTCACACAACTGAAACAAGTCTCTTGAGTTTCTTGGCGAATCTCAGATCGTTGCTCTTGACATATCCAAAACTTTCGATCAGGTCTGGTATGATGGGCTTCTTAACAAACTTCCTTCTTACTGTCTTCCACCTAAGCCTTGCTCTTGGCTTTCCAGTTTTCTTTCTAATCGACGTATATCAGTTGATGTAGATGGTCATGCCTCCAGCTTTTACCAAATTAATGCTGGGGTGCCCCAGGGCTCAGTGCTGGCACCCACGCTGTTTCTTCTACACATTAACGATCTTCTCTCTTCCACAATCAATCCCATTCATAGTTTTGCTGACGATAGTACCCTCCACTCTAGTATTAATTTGCTTAAGCCACCATGTAATTCTGATTTGGAAAACAAGCGCAGGTCAATGCAGATATCTCTTTTACAAGACCTCAAACTTATCTTGGATTGGGGCGCCAAAAATCTTGTTCAGTTTAATGCCTCGAAAACACAGTCATGTTCGCTTTCTTGAAAAAAGTCTGTCAATGCTCATCCCTTACATATGAGCGGCCAAGTTCTGCACAACAAAGAGTCGATTAATCTTGTCGGCGTTACTTTTCAGAATAACCTCAACTGGCACAAACACATTACATCCATAGCCTCGGCAGCTTCAAAAAACCTTGAATTCCTCTTCCGAGCCAGAAAATATTTCTCTACTTCCAATCTGTACACTCTGTATGTATCGCAAATCAGACGCTCTTTAGAATATTGTTCTCATGTCTGAGGAAGGGCGTCCCCTACAACACTTAGCATTCTGGACTCCATTTAAAGAAGAGCTGTTGGTCTTATTAATGATCCAACGCTCACAGAAAAGCTTCCTCTTCTTGCCCACCGTCGAGCTGTAGGGGATCTCTCGCTCTTCTATAGGTATTTTGAAGCTTCTGCTAAGAGAAATTGGCCAGTATAATTCCTTCTCTGGCAGCTCCCAACAGAGCAATACGTAGTGCAACTTTTATGCATCCTTTTACAATTCAGTTAGAGAGGCCCCGAACTTCCCGCTTTCTTCGTTCCTTCATCCCTAGAGTGTCAAGACTATGGAACCTGCTGCCCGCAGAAGTGTTTCCTTCTCCCAATCTCCAAATATTTAAGTCCCGTGTGAACAAACTCCCTCTCACCACACTTAAGACACCCACGGTACGTTAGTACTTAGGCATCAGCCTTAGTGGACTGTCCCAAGATAAAAAAACATTTATTTCAATTCTTTATTGGCGTTTTTCATTTTTTAGCCTCTTAGATTGTTAATAACAAATAGACCTGGAGCCGCGAGGGTCTTTGCATGTATCATAGGCCCCACGTCGGGGTTTCTGTCAAGTATCCCCACGGCCCCGAAATACAAACGAGGAACCCAATATGGCCAAAGTCCGAGAACCCAATATTAGGCGTCATTAAGGTCCGCCATACTGACCGAAAGGTGTAGTCCCTGTCTACAGTGTGTCCACTGTAGACATGGACCATGGGCCCCACGCTGTTGTGTCGTGATCTTTGTTAACAATAAACTGTAGAACAAAAAATTCAAAACGCCCCATTATGGAGGTCACTTGGCGATGCCCCAGAGGTATGTCGTTTTGAAATCTTTTTTCTACAGTTTATTGTTAACAATGATCACGAAACAACAGCGTGGTGCCCATGACCCATGTCCACAGTGGAAAAATTACACCTTTCGGTCAGTATGGCGGACCTTAAGTGACGCCATATTGGGTTCTCGGACTTTGGCGACCTTCTTGATTTTGACATTTTAAATCGAATGAGCCCTGGATTAATTAATTAATTTTCAGACTCTACTAAACTTTTTTAGTCCCTGTTTAATGGAACTAAAGGATATTTTTAGTCCTTGAAGTAAAAAAAATGTATTACATATTAATTTTTGCAGAAATTTTCGTTATTAACAATAGAACTTTCTCATGATAACCATTCGTATTATACCTAAAAAAATAGCTAGAAGGATATTTAAACTTAAATACCAATATAACTTGAATTATTGAAAATTTACCACTTAAATATTATAAAAATTATTCATCATACATGAGGTAAGTAGAGAATAGAATAAAACTATGAGAAAAAAAAAATAGAAATTCTCTATTGGAAAAAATTGTTGAAGTAAACTTTTAAAGAAAAATACAGTATGTGATTTTTACTTCTATAACTATAATATGAAAAAATATCGTGTATTTTTGAATAAATAAATAAATCTTAATCTCCATCATTTCAGAAAAAATCGTATAAAATTTCTCTTACATATTTGCATGTCTAATAACACGCTTTACCTTAAGATATTGCATAGATATATTTGAAGCCGGTCATGCAAGAGTGTTTAAAAGATAACTTTAGGTTTTATGCTTATTTTATCCCGGCTTCTAATTATTATGCTAAAATTTCAAATCATTTTTTCTTAACTTATTTCCTTTAACCGTAAAAATTTTAATGGAATATTTCTAGCTTAAAAAATTGGATGTTAGTGGCTTTAGTCTCGTCTCTTAGGCGCCCTAGAGATGTTTCATTAAACCCAAAATCATAATTTTAATGGGGTTTTATGTTACAGAAAATATTTAGATTATCATTTTTTTCTTTACTTGTAATTTTAGGTTGATAAGACGGCCCCAAATACAAGGATTTACGACTGACATGATATTCGAGGATTTTACGAAACCCTAAAAGGTATTAAGCCCATATCTCTTTGCCTCTTTTATTTTATCTACAGGTAAATACATTAAGAACGTACTAAAACAAAACGGATTTTTTTATTTTGAAAATAAAATACAAATACTGTAGTCTCTCGATGTAGTGAACACGGCTTATAGTAAACTACACCAAAATATTTACATTATGTATTCTCTACAATGAACAACTAGCCGCTGGAAATAGTGAGCCTATTGTTTTTGACAAGTTAAGATAAAAAACGATTCTAAAACGTTTAATTGTTTTTTGTTTAGTAATTTGGCATTAGTTGTACATTGTAGCAAGAGTTTATAGGTGTATTGCTGCTATTGATTAGGCGTAAATACGGCTAGAATTCATTTAAAACTAGGTAAAAAGGCTGAAATAGTCCAACATTTAAAAAAGGGCATTAAAGTTACGGTTATAGTTTTTAAAGCAAAAAAAAAACATATTCCTGTCACTGCTTAAGAAAAAGCCAAAAGTTAACATTATAAATACAAAGAAACTCCATCTTTTAATGCAAGTAGCGGATGGTTCCAGAGATGTAAAAAACGTTTTGGAATTCGATACTTAAAAATCTTCAGAGAAAAACTGTCAAATGCAACTGAGTTGCATTTAAACAAACATCGCCTTCAAAAATAAATGAACTTTAGCTATTAAAGCAGCAGATTAATAATGCGGATGAATCTTTATACTGAAAACTTGGATGACAGGATTCATTTTGAAGGAATGGTTTTACAAGATGTTTAATCCAGGGGTAAGTTAGAGTTTTATCATTGCTTGTTCTCGGTTTTTTAAGTTAACATTAGGTTCAATTCCTAACTAACCAAAACCTTTTTATCAATGCAGAATTTTTGTTGGAAAATGCGCCAAGCCACCCACCGGCAGAAGAGTTAAAAAGTGCTGATGGTTCAATTTTCGTCATTCATGTGCCACCTAATGTAACCTCGCTAATACAGCCAATGGACAGAATGTAATTTCAAAGTTGTTTTATCGGAAAAATTGGTGGTCACGCATTATAAGTGACAATATAGACATTATTGAAACGGCATTTAAAAATCTTTCTTTGAAAGATGCTGTTGTTAACAACAATGACATGGAATTCTTTGAAACCAGATTTTATTAAAAAATGTTGGTATAACATATTTTTACCTTTAGATTTAGACGATGATGAAGGTGACTTCCCTTTGTCTGTTTTAAGGTTACGAATTTGCAATGAAAAGATTGTCGTTGCGAGATCAGAGGTAACAGATTTATTACATCACGTAAATCCTGATGTCGAAATTGAAGGCATTGTATTGATAAGTGGAATAAGGATGCCGTTCCCGATATGGATGAAACTGAACTTTTGCTTGAAAATGATGAAGACAGTAATGTAAAGCACGATACTGGTTTAGTAAATAATAATCTACTGGTAACTACAAGTAATGCACTAAAATCATTAAATGAGGTCATTCAGTGGACGGAAGAAAATCAAAATAAAGTCTATTCCAGTCTACTCGTTTTAAACAACTTAAGACATGTAATGGTTCAAATGGGGTTGACCAAACAACATAAAGAAACAAAAATAACAACATTAAAATAAAACTTTAAACTGATGTTAGTGTGTTAAAAAACAATATATTTTTTTTAATAAGCTCTATAAAATTCTGTTTATTTTGAGAAATGTTTTTTTATTGAAGTTTTGCAACAGTGAACAAATCAAAATAGTGAACTGGGCGTGCATTAATTAGTTTACTATATCGAGAGTTAATTGTAAATTGCACGGCTCTTTTTAATCATATTTTAATATGCTGGACTGTTGGTTATCATTTTCTCGAGCACTGAGATTTGCTTTGTAACAAAAACGGTCAGAATATCCTTGATGACGCCATGCGTCGCTCGATCTTCAATTGCTCAATCAGTTGCTCGGTAGAAAATAGACTAACCAAATCAAAATACGTATAACATCTTTTCCCTTCGTTTTTGACTAGTTGCTAGAAAGTAGAAATGGTTGGTATATGTTTTTTATACCTTTATAATCCGCGTTTATGTCAATAATAACAAACATATTTAAGCGAAATTTACATTTACGAGTCCTCGGATTCGACTTCTTGGACTGAATCTCGGAGTAGTAGGAAAGTAGGTGAACAATTTTGAGGTTCTTGAGGCACTTTGAAAATTTGTGCAATTATCCTTGAAGGACCCCTAAACATATAAGTCAAGATCTGGCTGAAGGAAAGAGGCCTCCTACTAACCCTTAAATTTTTAAAATTTTTATCTACAGTTATTGTAAATACTAATAAACGTCGGCAAAGTTCCCACATAAAAATTGTAATTAAACAAATTGCTTTGTTATTTTCCAATTAGTTAAATTGGATTACAATGATTACATAACTCATAAAAATAGTGCTTTATGTGCAAGGTTGGCAAAATTACACCAATTATTATTATTTAAACTATTAAAGTTAACAATGACATTGATAACAGTAGTACTTGCGCCAATTTTAGTGTTATTAAAAAATGTGTATTGTTTGATTAATAATTTAAACATTATTTATGTATTTAAATTTATCAATCCCTGGTTAAATTATGCTTTAGAGTTTATGTGTCAATTAAAGAAGATTTTCCTTACTTAATCTGTTTGTTGTTAGATTATCATTTGAAGTAAAAGATTTACTTAATCTTTTGGCCTATTATTTAGTTGATAATACAAGTATTTTTTATAAAAAAAAATAAAAGGTACATTAAATTTATATTGTAGTCCGACCAGTTATAAGTACATCAACTTAAGAATCTTAGAATCAAGAAACGATTTATTAATACGTTGAGACAGTAGTGGAGAAGAAAATAGATCTTAAATTTATCCTTCAAAAATAATCCAGGAAACTATTTTATGCAGCAGCTAGCCGTTTGG
The DNA here is from genome assembly GCA_019359885.1 of Listronotus oregonensis. NCBI lineage: Eukaryota > Metazoa > Arthropoda > Insecta > Coleoptera > Curculionidae > Listronotus > Listronotus oregonensis. Next base: position 12,079 of record JAHBCN010010341.1, on the reverse strand, counting down.
CCATAAAATACATAAACCATTTTTAAACAATTTTTAACCTTTAAAAAAAAATTATTTGATCTTTAAAAATATTTTAGACTTTTAAATTTTATTTAAAATTTATTGCGTTTTGTAGAACAAGCATTAATCATATGGGAATAATGAAGTAACAACGGATTTGCTATATTTTTTTTTATGCAATTCACGTGGGCCTACAGCCTCAGTACAGATGTACTGTTGTAAAAAGGGGATTGTTAAATTATGTAATTTAAAGATTTGGAAGTTTGATGAGAAAGAAAAAAAAGCAGTTTTTACAGTCTAGACATTCTAGGGATGGGGAATGAGCAAAGCGGGAAGTTTCGGACTTTTGCAGCTGAACTAAAAAGGGGTGCATGGGAATGGTACTTTGTGTGAACCCTAGTTGTAAACCCTCCTAGAAAAATGTACACCTACTGCGATAATCGGCAGTATATTGGTTTTACTGCAGTTTTCTGCCACTTACTTTGGTGTACTGCGAATTCGTGTTTAATACGATTTACTGCCATTTGGTGTTGATTATTAAAGTTTCTTTCAGTTACGTTTAATATTGGCTGACTACAAATTCTTTCAGTTACTTCAAATTTTTTTAGGGCTGGTTGCTGGAAGTTTTGCATATATATATATATATATATATATATATATATATATATATATATATATATATATATATATATATATATATATATATATATATATATATGAATTTATAAAATGAGGAATCTTGAAAAGAATCGAGTTCATTTGCGAGATGCGAATTTTTCGCAAGTTTCTACAGGAAAGAAATTAGGTGGGTCTGGCGAGTGGAGCGTGCCATCCACACGTGATCATTAACCAATAGGAGCGAATATTCCTTTGGTGACAAGTTTCGACTCCGACGCGTCTGTTATCGTGTATCATTTTTTACTGTAAATCAATCATTACATGTTTAGTTCCGCTTAACGTATGAACTCTATGAACATTTCGGTTATTGAGTGTTCCAAGGAACAATTCTTCAGTAGCGCGGGTTTAATTCACGAACATCTGCGTAACAGACTTGACTACGAGAAGGAGGCAATACCTATTGCTTTTTATTTAATATTATGCTCCAATTTTAATTTCACATATAACTAGTAATGTATAATATACTATTTATTATTTTTAAATATATATATTTTTTATTATATTATATATAAATTTTATAAAAAATTTATATATTTTATAAAAAATTAATATTATATATATATATATATATATATATATATATATATATATATATATATATATATATATATATATATATATATATATAATATAATATAACATATATAATAATATATATATATATATATATATATATATATATATATATATATATATATATATATATATATATATATATATATATATTGGTTCTAATTTATTTAGTTTTACACGATTCTCTGTTTATAAAGCAATATATAAACATTCCTATAAAGAATGAACGAAAACTGTAATATATATTATATATATATATATATATATAATATAACAATATAATTTTAATATATCATATATATATATATATATATATATATATATATATATATATATATATATATATATATATCTGGTATCCTTCAATTATTTGCGTTATTACACGATTCTCTGTTTATAAAGCAATATACAAACATTCCTTTAAGAATGAACGTAAAACTGTAACTTAAGTTATACACGCTTAAATTTACTGCAAACACAATACAATTTTAACCATTCCATTATTATCGTTTTAGTTTATTTAATTTATTTAACCTTAAAAACTGTAAGGCTAACAAATCAAAACTAAATAGATCAATTAAATTTCGATTTTTGTATAAACTTTTTGTGTAAAAAAAATAATTTGTGGGGTATTGATAATAAACTAAACTTTTTATGTTTTTTTCTACATAAATGTTTTAATTTAAGAGACTTTAATTTTTGAAATATATTTGTATGTTGTTAATAGTAATTGTAACAATTTTAACAATTCTAACAAGAAAAAAATGTTTTTGGAGAAAGGTACATGCATGCAAAAAGTGTTTGGCCGAAAGCCCAATTCTTGGCCCAAGCCAAAGCCATTTGTTCGGCTTTGCTACAATCTCACTATAAATTATAAAAATATAATAAATAAAAGTATACATTTTCATGCAAGTTTAATTTTACTCTGTTTTAAATGAAAGTGTTGATAATAATACAGGTCCACAAAAAAAGTGTTGTATGCTGGGTGTCGCAATAAGATTTTCTGTCGTATTTTTTCCGCTGAACACGAATCTAAAGTCAGAATTGGGGGTCAAACAGCAAAAATTAAAAAAAACAAAAAAAAAACGATACAGTACATTTACCGGTAGAAACCCGCTACCACGGAATGTTTGAACTACGACTATATAAACTATAAGAGATATAAACAAATTTCATAAAACAAAAAATAGAGCTTTTTAAATTGTCTATATAAAAATTTATATAAACATTTTTGATAAGATAAATAATAAAGGATATATTATAAACAGGGTGATTCGTAAGGAATTGTCAATACTTCAGGTACGTACTCAGGGTCCAAAAATGAACCTAAAAGTCTATACAAATATGGGTCCGTAAGGCCTTCGTTTCCGAAATACAGGGTGTTAAAGTTTTTATTTAATTTTTCTTTTTTTTAAATAAAATCTATGATAATGCAAATATTGAAGTAAAATTTGGTATCCGGGGGTTTTTTGGTATGAGGGATTCGAATCTAATCTTAGGAGGGCTCCTACTTGTAGGGGTGCCACCTATACGTCTTTTTACTATTTTGAACAACCACAACTTTTTGGTACGGCACTGTATTACATTTTTAGGTAAATTAAATAATTGTTTTGTCATTTTTACGTCAAAAAGGTATACCTGTTAAAAGTCGATATGAGCAACCGTTTTCGAGATATTTGGATTAAAAAAAATACCACGCATGACACGCATCTGATTTTATTATAACAAAATTAAAAAAAAAAAATAAAATGTATAATTAACCGATATGTATTTTAATTTTCAAAAAAATATTGTTCTTAAATTATGTTTAGCAAAACAAAACAAGTATAAAAAAATATAAAAAAATATAAAGAAAACCTTTAACACCCTGTATATCGAAAACAAAGGCCTTGCGGACTCATATTTGTATGGACTTTTATGCTTACTTTTGGACCCTGAGTACGTACCTGAAGTATTGACAATTCCTCATGAATCACCCTGTATAAACGAAAATGTAATTGTGTCAAAAAAATTCAGTCCAAAATAGAAAAAATATATTTTTTTATTAATGTGATATTTGGGGTTTTTATTATATAAATCATTTATTTTATTTATTTAAATTCTAATTTTTTCCAGGGGTATACCTTAAAAAAATCCTAAAAATTCTGTTTTTTGATTATAACTCGAAAAATATTGCATTTAGACAAAGAAGTTATATAACTTAAATTAAAGATCTTGTAAAAATAAGTTTATGTTGTATTAAGTTTCGTGTATCTTTTATAGCTTTTGAGATATTGAGGTATTACATTTAAAAAAATTGTTAATATCTGAAATTACTCCTCGTTTTTGTGCTGTTTGACCCCCAATTTTGACTTCAGATTTGTGTTTAGCGGAAAAAAATACTTGATAAATTTTTAGTCCGCCACCAGGCACACACCACTTATTTTTTTTGGTGGACCTGTGTAATCGGTATAAATTTCAAAAAAATCCTAAGAAAGTGCTTCTTATGATACAACTGCCTTAAAACCGGATGTATGTTATTTTGTTATCCTTATTAATGTTTTGCTCCAAAAAAATAAAATTGATGATTCACATTGAAAGTAGCTTTACTTAAGCCAGTGAACACGCTTTGAAACAATTTACTGGTCAGTGCTCTCGTACTTCCAGGTAAATCTGGGTAATGTACTAACGTTATAAACCGTTATAAATGTGAAAAGCTGTTGGAAAATGAACATTACAGTACGTAATAAAAGTAAATATAACAATTAAAAATCGACCGTGTACCCAATTATTTATTTTTATTTTTATTAAGAATGTGGTAGTGTCAATTTCTGCAAATGTAAATTTTACTAAAAATACCCCATATGGGAGTTCCATAATATTTTGCAATAATTTAATTTTTTTTTGCTGCGCAACAAAAGACGAAAAATAAATAAAAATTGATAACTCAATTTTTACGATTTTTACAAATTTTTGCAATATTCAAAAAAATTAATAATTTTAAATTCGATGACAAGGAGAACATTAAAAAAAAACTAACCAGAACAATTTTTTTTCAAAAATGTCAATTTTTTCGATTTAAAAAATTTAAAAAAAAAATTATATTTTTAAATTTTCTATTTTTAAATGAATTTATTTTTGATGCGGAACCAGAAAAAATATTTTGAAAAATTAATGCATGACCTTAAAACCTTTAGTTAAAAGTCAAAAAATTGATTTTTCGACTTTTCTAATGAAAAAATCTTTTTATTATACTTACCTGAAAATACTACATTTTCAACTGTGTATAAAATACAGTAAATGTGACATTTTCAGAACAGCGCACGACTTTTTTTCCCGATCCCTCTTTCCGTGCGCTTATACAAAAATCCATCCATGGAAACTGTTCATAACAAAGATTTATTTATTAATGACATATTTTATTTTCTCTCAGTGAAATTTATGCCATTTTCAAAAAATGAATTCAGATTTGAAAGAAAATCCGAATATTCCCGATATTATATTACAACAAGCGGCAGAAGTGACTGCAGATTTATTACCAGTGAAATCCAGGTTGAGATATGAACATGAATATCACATTTTTATCGAATGGCGGACTCAGAAAGGAATCAAAATTGTGAGTGACGATATTCTCTTAGTTTGTTTTTCTGAAAAAGCCAAATCTATAAAGTCATTCACCTTATAGAGTCGATTCTCCATGTTAAAGAGTTGTATAGCAATAAAACAAAATACTCACAACCAATATCCAAAAACTATCGCTTTTTTGAAACGATAAGCTGTGGGATATGTACTAAATAAATCCAAGGTTCTTACATCAGAACAAGTAACCAAATTTTTATGTGAAGCTTCAGATGGACAATATCTACTAGCAAAAGTAATTTTAGTGTTTGGCATCTTCGGCGCATGCCGCAGAGATGATTTAATACGTTTGAGTTTAGACGATGTGGAATATAATGGGCGTTTCCTTGTCGTGTTCTTACGAGATGGAAAAACTCGCAGGTCAAGAAGTTTTACCATTACCAATGAAAATTGCAAATTCAATCCCTGTGCACTTTACCGTAAATACGCAGATCTCCGCCCTAAAAATATGGAGAGTAGAAGATTATTTGTTGCATACCGAAACCAAAGATGTTACGCTCAACATGTTGGGTGCCACACTATCAGTGGTATTCCAAAACTTGTTGCAAAATACTTAAAACTAAAAAATCACGAAGAATATACCGGACATGGGCTAAGGCGTTCTTCGGCTACCATGTTGGTAGAAAGCGGCGGTGATTTGCTCACTTTGAAAAGACACGGAGGATGGCTTTCTTCCAATGTAGCAGAAGGATATATAGAGGAGTCCATACAAAGAAAAATTGAAGTATCCCAAAAGTTGTTTAGGCCTTGTAACTTGGAAACTACAAAATCTGTAACAGTCAATCAAGAGAACCACAACATACACGAACACACCGCTTCAACATCTTTAGTTCAACAAAAAGAAATACAAAAGGGATTGAGCTTTAACAATAATACGAATTGTACAATAAATATAACTATTAATCATAACGGTTCCATCCAAAATTAATTTTCCTAAATCATTTTTTGTGATGTTCTTTGTTTATGTTGTTTTTAGGTACCTAGTTATAATAAAAAATGTCTTTCATTACACCTCCAGAAATGGATTTTTCCGTTCTTGCATGACTTCCCGTGTTCGGCTGCGCCTCACAGAATTTGTCACGCGCGCACGGAAAAATCGTCATTTCCGTTCTGGTAATGAAATCTACTATTATAAAATCATTGTTTTTAAAGTTTCAAACATTTTTTTTCATAAATCCGATGACTAACCAGGACATTAAAAAAAATGTAAATATCCTCATTTTTCGATTTTTTATGGCCCAAAAACAGTGAAGCCCCACTTTTATATAAATACCCCGTTTTCAAGTAATTACTGAAAACTACTTTTAAAACTACGACTAAATACTATTCGTTGTTTAGGAAAATACCCTAAGCTTGATTGATTTTTCACAGTTTAATAACGGCTACCAAATATTTAGAATGTAAATACTAGGCTTGCTAAATACATTTTTGTGGTTTTAAAATATTGTAGCTTTTTTTAATTTTTTTTTTCGAGTGGGTTTCTTCATAAATAATTTGAGCTTCAGACCATTGTAGGTTTGCGGTGTTGTTTTCAGCATGCATGTTTGGCAACCCCTAACCTCGACGGTTCACCTAGTACCGTATATTTTTTGTGTTCGTTAATTTTAAATTGAAGTGGTCTTTTTTTCCAATTTTTACATTCTCAAAGGGTTTGATAGATACAAAAAATGTATTTAAAATATGGTTGTCCGTTCTCGTCTTAGCAAGTATACGTTTTTAAGTGTTTTGGGATTGAAATGCTGTTTTTATAAGGTTTGTTCCAAGACGTCGAAAAACCGTCACCGAACGATCACGCTCATGAGCAGTGATTAAAGTGCGTTTTAACAGAGACGTGACGGTTATCGGACGATCCTGTTTGTGTACCAACATAACTTGGGATCGTTTATGTTACGGTTTCAGAACGGTAATTTTGACACATGGGGACTTGCGCATTGAGCATCTTGGCACTGGATTTTTGATTTTTAACAGCTGTTCATGTTTCATCTTCATATTTTCATGTGTTTTCTGTTATTTAGCGACTAGCGTGCATCGTGCTTTAGCATTTCCCATTTCCTTGCTTGTTTAATCATACAAAAGCATTAATTTTTACACCTCCTAAGCCCATCATTAAATTTAATAATCTTTAAAGATAAGTGACGATATTATGAGTGATATTTGCTAACTTTGATCACAAAAATAATAAGTAGAATAGTAGGCTTATATTTTAAAAACAATAAATTCAAAGACATATTTGACAGTCCCGAGAACGATCCGCAAAGCGATCCAACGTTTGTTGCTTTTTGTCCGTCACGAACCTATTTTAAGTCCGCGCATGCGTCGAAGCGTACCAAAAAAACAATTAAAAACGGTTTCGAAACGATACCGGATACTTGTTGGAACAACCCTACATTATGTTGGCTCGCGATTTTACGAATTATCTTCAAAGTTTCTTTAATATATAGAATTGTCATACATGTTTGGTCTCGTCGAGTCCTATGTAAGTTTTTTGTCCTGTTTGGATGTTTGTCTATTGTTTTATTAACCTTACATTATAACTGTTTTGCTAAGTATGCCCATAAAAATTAGGGTACCTAATTGTTAAGGGTTTATTTTGTTCTATTTTACGGCGGATTTACGAATCTTTAAGAAAGATAAAAAAAATGCGGTGTTAATTTTTATTTTGAAAATAAAAAACTGGGTATTTTTCAAATTTTTCGTCAATAAAATGCATCCATTTAAGTTTAGCAATTTCTAGTGATTTAAATCATATTCTTTGTGTAAAGACAAATAATTTAAAAAAGAAATTAATCAAAAAATTGACATTTTTGATTTTTTTAAATTCTATTTTTAATAAACTTTAAGAATAAAACTATTTGACAACTCAAAAAAAAAATATATATTTAGGGCCGCGATTCTAAACAGTTACCATAATTAAGTTTCTTTATTAAATGCCAATAAAAAAACAAAGAGGACTTAAGGTTTTTGTGCACCAACATGCTTTTAGTACACAAAAAGTAGAAGTTGAAGTAGTTTTTGTAAAAAAAAAATCAATTGACTGATAAAGCTTATCCAACAGATATATTCTATGTTCATCCTTTTCTACCCAATTGTTTTTTATTGACATTACTGTCATTTATCTGTTTGGTAACTTTTACCAGCCCATTACTAATGCCTAAGTGTTGCAATAATAAATGTAAATATATAGACAAAAAGTTAATAATCTAACCACTGTCAAACATGCGTGAATAAAGAGAAAGGCAATTTTTAAATTACCAATTTGTTTTTGCAAAAACAATATTCTTAGATCTTATCCCATTTAATTTAAACCTAACTTTGGTGGCTTTTTATTGTTTTTGATGAATTTTATTTAAAAAAAATTAAAACATGCAAGTTAAAATGAAAATCTCATAAATTGTGTTTTTGACAATAAACGCGAAATGTTATTATTTGTTAGTTCAATAAATTTTCATATTTACTGACTTGTTAATAATAATAATAATATTAATAATATTCATAAATATACGTCTAACTAGTGGATGCCAGGCATTTGTCGCGACAAAATCAGTATGGCGCAAATCTGTCAATCACTATCGATGACGACTTGCGCCAGTATCCAACTAAAACGTGTATTTAAAAAGTACAAATATTTTTTGTAGTAACGGAGATAAGTTACATGCAATGCAATACCCGGTATATCCAGGGCCGGAGCGAACACCTTCTCATTGGGGGGGAGTGATTTTAGCGCCCCTAGCTCAATTTTTAAATTTAGTATACACGCTTACAGAAAAGCTTTGTTCTCTTACCCACCGAAGGGCTGTAGAGGATATGTCGCTTTTTATGGGTATTTTCACGGCTCCTGTCCCGAGGAGTTCGCAAGAATAATTCCTCTGGCAGCTCCCAACAGAGTAACACATAGTGCCAGTTTTATGCATTTTTTACAGTCCAGACTGGAATCTACTACACTCAGTTTTCCTTTTCCCAAACTCAATAATATTTAGTCTTGTGTGAATAAAGTCCCTCTTACCACCCTGAAGACTCCCACGCTACGTTAGTATTAAGCCCCAGCTTTCGTGGACTGTCCCAAGATTTAAAAAACAATACTTATCGGAGGCACTGACCACAAATCTAAGGTAAATTTTTTTCGACATTTTATTTTCGAGGTATCGATTATTAAATATGATAAATAATTAAATAAAATCATATCCACTATCTTGCCCTTCTTTTATCATAAATTTGGTAATAAGTACACTAATACAATGTTTGACATTTATCAAAAATAGTCGTGTTTTCATTATGGTAAAAATAAAAAACTTCTAGAAATATCGACCATTTAAACAGAAGGCTGTAAAGTGTCGCCATCTAATCTTTTCGTATCAAAGCAAATGATATAAAATCTAATATTACACAATTAAACGCGGTAAAGAAAATTAAATATGTAATTATATTAAATAATTTTAAATAGTCTGCAATAGTTTCCCTTAAAAACCAAAAATGTTGTACAAAAAATCAGAAAAACAGTGAAAGTGTAGTTAGTTTGAATTTGACATTTGTTAAGTTTATACATGGTTACAATGATTTGTTATAAGTTCAAACCTGACCTACTATTCATTGCGAAAACTCAGCAGGGTCTTTTCCCCTAACCCGCTTGACTTTTTTGCCCTGCACGAGTGGACAAGATTGTTCTACAGCACTGGGCTCCCCTAAATTTTTAAACTTTCTTAGGGACACCAAAAACAAGGCAGATATGAAACCAATAAAAAAATATTGACAAAAATAATATATAATTTACTGTTAGCTAATAAAGTTTGTCGTTAATCTTATAAGATAAATAAATATATTCCCAAAAGTCTCAATTGCTTTAAAGCCCGTGTGTTTAGCAGATATAATATATCGCCGCCAAAGCAATGATATTTCAGTGGCGCTAGACAAAACAAGACGCGAAAAATGGCATTGTATACATAATTAATAGACTTTTTAAGGTTACAACGCGTTACAGAATAGCAAATATCAATTTTGCTATTCTGATGCTGATGTATTTTTTTAATAGTATTCTTTTATTTTGGGTACTTAATTGCGATTTAAAAGAAAAAACTTGTCTGTCAATTTGACGCCCCTTTAAGAGAAAATTTGACGCCCTCATCGATCACCCATGGGGGGAAGCCTCCCCCCTTCACCCCCTGTTCGCTCCGGCCCTGGGTATATCCCATTTTTCCAGTTTTGACTGTGAATATGTTTCAAATTAAACTGTCCAAAATGGTTCAAACCATTCGAATAGGTCGAATATTCGATTCGAAATTTGAATCGAATATAATTATTCGATTCAATTCGATTCGATTCGACAACTATTCGCACACCCCTATTTATAAACTAACATTTATTTATTTTGGTGCGTTGAGCGCATCATAATATTTTAGATAAAAGATCAAAAAATGTGTAAAATGGCAAAAATTCTATAAAAATAGCAAGTTTAAAGGTTTCTGGTACTTGCCATTCTGATTATTTTACCAATTTATTGTAGATGTAACTAAAGATACTTTGAATTATTATAATAAAATTTCCCAAATTATAACTTTAAATTTTCACGAATTTGATGGGCGGAAAAAAGGCCGATTTTTTTTCACTTCCTTTGATTGCTTGTTCGAAATATTATAAAAGTTAATATAGTATTAATAATAATAAAGTTACTTCTACCAGCTATTGTCTTCTTTAAAATTTATTTCAAATATCTGATACTGTATCTAATGAACGCAAGAAACTCATGACCCAATACTGGGTCATTCTTAGAAGGAAACCAAAGAAAGGAAATCTTTATCTTGGCGTATTAAAAACCGCAAAAAACTAGCTTGCGAGGCTTCACGCTCTGTGGTTAAACAATTTACTAAATCGCAGCTTTTACGGATAAAAGAATACGTTATAGACCAGATAAATGGTTTGTTGTTAAAATTAATAAATTTATATAATGTATGGAAACAATTCAAGGAAGTTTAAAGGTGTATGGAAGCCCAATACTGTTAGAACAAAATTGTCCAGGCGTGCAGGGCAGCGGGAATAGGGGGATTGGCCCCGCGGAGTTTGCGCAATGAATAGTAGTTCAGAGCCGGATTTCCATAATTCTTTGTTACTATCTATAAAGTTGACATCATCAAATGTGAAATTCAAGCATTCACTGTTTTTTTTTATTTTTTGCAGAAAATTGTTGGTTATTAAACGATACTACCATAGAATATTTAAAATTATTGTGTAATATTGGATTTTATATCATCTGATATAATATGGAAAGAAGCCTTCTATTTAAATGGTCAATATTTTGGTGAGTTTTGTATTTTTACCAAAAATCTTTGTAAATAAATAAAAACACGATTTTTTAAAATAAATTTCAAACATTGTATGATAGTTTCATGTACTTATCACCAATTTTGTGATAAAAGAAGAGCAAGATAGCTTAAATGAGTTTAATCTAATCGTAAGATTCTTTCTAAAATTTTTATAACTGCTTTTTAGGCATATACTTTTCACTAATAACAAACATTCATGAGACAGAATAACAGTGGTTAAAAATGTTTAGTAACCTCTGGTACCTAGGTATCCATTGTAACAGTATCCGTTAAATATTATGTGTCTACAGTATATCGAGCTTAAAAAGTTGATAATGTAAGTTTAAGAAACCAAAAATCGAATTTCTTTTTAACAAATACAGAAAAAGCAAAAAGGAACTTTAACTTAAAATTGTACTTTTTTCATTCAATTAGAGGGACCTGTATATATTAAAATTTGCCTGGTCTGCCCAGTAATTAATAATTTTGATCCTTTAAAAGAATGTACTAAATTATTAAATGAAATAACCTAAATATAAACCTTATTTCTTTTTAATAATCCACAGACGGGTCATTCCATATCAAATCAACCAAGGTATTTTTTCCGACCATCTCCGATTTTGATGATTTTTGGTACACATTTTTTTTTCCCCCCAAAAAAAAAATTAAAATTTTTATTTTTTTTTTCCCGTACTTTTTTGTAATTAATTTTGAAAATTAAAAAAACCCTTTTTCTTGATTATGTATATACCCAAAAATTTAAATCTTAGGAACCACTTAACTGGTAAAATGGTGATAGTCGTTTTAAAAGGATTTAAAATACCTTGAAAGATTTAGCCAAAGATAATTTTAAAAAAAAATTTTTTTTAAAAAAAAATTTTTTTTAAAAAATTTAAAAGGCATTTTTGGGGTTTTTT
>JAHBCN010010340.1:0-32126 GCA_019359885.1 Listronotus oregonensis | reverse complement strand
GGATGGTCACACCGAATGCAGCCGTAGAAAACAAGAGTAAAGCAGTTCCCTTTTTGAACATCTGTAACAAAATACAGCTAACTTAGAAGCAACTAGCGCCATCTCGAAAGTAATTTCAAAACAACCAATTTTAGTATCGAAGGCTAAGATGTTAATGTAGGTGTAATACGAAAAAACAGTTAGAAGTTGCTTCAACAACACACTTAAAAAAAATGGTTTCCCCATTAGTTCACGGATATGTGAATTTCGAATGAGCTCTTTTGCCAATTTCAAGTAGGAAACTGAATTAAAAACATCCGTAAGCAACTTGACGTTTTTGGTATTACACCTACATGGCGAAATTTAACATCTTAGCCGTCGATATAAGATTGGCTGTTTTAAAATTACTTGACGAGATGGCGCTAGTTGCTTCAACGTTCAGCTGTATTATGTTACAGATGTTCAAAAGGTAACTGCTTTACTCTTCAGGGTGTCTACGGAAATTCGGTGGACCATCCCCAAAAGGTGAAACAGGGGTAATCGGATTCTGCCCCGGGGTTATCCATATATTTGGAGGCCTCGAAATTTTTAAAAACAACCAACCTTAGTAATCATTAGGCATGAGCTAAACAGCGATATTTCCATAACGCGTTATCGGCGATCGCGATTTTTAAATAAGGCGATTTAAAACCGTTATCGCGATCGCATTTTCAACAGCCAAACTAGGTTTTTATTATTTGAGCATTAGGCCTCGTGTTATTCATTATTTTACTGTATATTAATTTCACTTGCTCGCCTCCTATTATACTGTTTTTTTTTTATAAATATATAAATATTATTTTGGATTTTAAAACGTTTGCTATCAGCGATTTTTCAATAACGGCGATTATTTTAAATTCCACAATGAAAAAAAGATTTCATATACTGCTATACTATACTACACCTTCCTTTGATAAAATTATAGAAAATTGTAATTCTGCTATATAGTTCAGTGAGGGGGTGGATGGAGTCAACCCTTGAAATAAAAATTTTTTTTTTCACTCAACGCGCGGAAACGTTGCTGTGTTGCATGTTGCATATGGACGCGATTTCGCATATTAAAAAAAATGCTGTTTCTGCTCGCCGTTATTTGGATTTTAGTCAACGTTTGCTATCAGCGATTTTTCAATAACGGCGATTAAACACCGGAGTATTTCGCTCATCGCTAGTAATCATACCTACCAGGATATTTTGATTTTTCTTTCATTTATTAAGGAGCCTCTTGCCCGAAACCTTTTTTTTTAATATTATATATATATATATATATAATATATATATATATATATATATATATATATATAAATATATATATAAATATATATATATATATATATATATATATATATATATATATATATATATATATATATATATATATATATATATATATATATATATATATACCAACCAAAAGGATGGTAGGTTTTATTCTTTAAATTTTAAAAGGTTTTTATTATTCTTTTAGAATGTGTTAATTCATAAAGGTCAATCAACTGATTCTGGTGCAAATAGACCTGGACCGAAGGAATTTCTTCTTGTGCGAAAACATTTTGTAATAAATAATTTGCCAATATTACATGCCTAAAAAAAAACATTTAAAATATATTCAAAAAACCTTTATTTAAATATTTTATAGTAATTATTTTTTTTTTAAAAAATGACTATCTATCGCCACTTCCCACACACTTAACGGAGCCAAAAATAATTATTAATTACAAAATAATAAATTTTACGGTCTTAGTGAAAAGCACATTTAAAGATGTTATTATTTTTGATTTGTCAAAAAAAATCAAATCCATTTTACTTAATTAGGAGAAAAAAACAAAAAATACATTACACAGAAAAGGCCAAGAAAATATGGATTACCCTATATTCGTTTTTACCGAATAAGACCCAATTTTGGCAAAATTGATAAAAGGTAATTATAAAATTTTCATCAGGGTTCCGTCTTTTGATAAGATTATTAGAGCTAATGGATTATAAGGTTAATTATGCTTAAAAATAAATAAAAAAAAAATAGAAAGAACACAAAAAAGTTCCTAGAAATGTCAAAATATTTTAAAGAGAAATTTTACAAAAAATAGCTGTTGCCTAATTAACATTTCCTCGTTTTATACATTTTTTTACTTATTGCATACACGCGCCAAATTATTTAAACCATGATAAATACACTTGTATATACACAGTTTTAATTGACCATTCAATTTAAATTCCGCCGTTTATTGCACCGCGAATCAAGCCGTAAAAATCATTTATTGAGAAATTACAAAATTTACATAATTTAGGTAAATTATGTCACAAACGTTAGGCTAAGAAGAAGGACAATTTTTATTTGAAAATTGTTTGATGATAGACCGTTAGATAGCTGTGCTTCATGTAAGTTATAGCACGTATAACCTGTAGCTTACCTCACTTTTATATCTATGTTGCTGATGGCTATTAGAATGACCGATAAATAGAAGACCGAGTCTGTGTATTTTATAAGATTTTAGGTGTAAAGTATCCTTACGGACTTTATAGAAATAAAACATAAATATTTTAAATTTAAATTTTAACTGACTTTTTGTCCTTTAGTATTTATATATATATATATATAAAATATATATATATATATATATATATATATATATATATATATATATATATATATATATATATATATATATATATATATATATATATATATATATAAATAAATTTTATTTTAAAAATAAAATTATATAGAAGTGTTTAATTTCAGTCTGAAAAAAGTTATTGCTCAAACATTGGATTTTTGTATTTGTAGTTTAATTTAAAAAATGGTTACTTTAAGTTATTTAATAAAGTTAAGATAAATATGTCAGTCCACCAACTGTTTTTAAAATTCCAACGGGTAACAGTGTTGACGCAAGAGCAATAAAGAAAAATGTAATGGAAAAGTCAAAAGAAACCTATTTGAATAATTGAAAAATTCTTTCCTCGAGATGGAGGGCAAAGTAATGTTAAGCATAGTAAAATAAAATTTATCTAAATGATTTTCCAGGACAGTTTTCGACGAACATTTTTATAAAATATTTTATGAAAACCAATTTTCGTTTAGTTTTTCCTTTTTTTCTTGCCCAACCTTTTCCCATAAAATTGAGTCGTTTAAAAAAGTTTATGTCGACCTCGTATTATCCTGACAAGGGTTATTTAAAGATACCAATACACTTAAAAATGAGTTAACTAAGAAGTATTAGTAAAACAATATTGGAAATACTTTAAAAACTGATTTTTACCTGATGTAAATCACAAGACAATATTTCTAATGATGTTTTTACTTTACAATTTAAAATACATCTTGCATATTTTTTGGTTTATCTGGTATGACTTTAGCAATAGAAAAATATTTTAGCTGTCTCGGTGTATACAAATAATCCCCTCCATCTTACGACAGTTAAAAGAAGCCATTCTGTTATAATTTAATATTCTAATAGAGGGCAATAATGTCCTATAAGAAGACGCTGTTTCTCCGTTATTCACTGTGCACTCGATACAGCCCTGCTGACGAAACCCATGATGCGGGCGAAACGCTTTATATAGAGCGAAACAGTAGATGTGTGAACTTTTAATTCAATACACATAATAGGTATGTATCCTATTTAGTGCTTCTTAGATACTCAATAAGGAAGTAAAATCGTTTCTGCACTTTGTCAATTACTTTCTTTGTAAAAAATAATGAAATAAACACACAAAAAAAAATTACTCTTTCGTAACGAAATTTTTCTGACACGACTGACGCCAATAATGCCGGCAGACATGTTGCCATTTATGGATTAGAAGTTACTATTAGGAAGTATATTTTAATTCTACTCCAACGCCATTCACATTTGGGAAGTAGAAATACAGTAACAAATGCCAAAAATTACTTCATCATTTGATATATATATATATGGATATATATATATCGGATATATATCATGATATATATCCGTTGATATATATCCCCGCACATAGAATTTACATACCAAATATCATAACTTTATGTAAAACAATACCAAATTTATGATGGGGGGGGGGAAGGCTGAAACGTTTCGTGTCTTATACACACTGCGTGTGTCAAGCCGGAAGTCGACCTGGCGCACTACCGTGCGCTTGAGAATTATGTAGGAAGTGGGTAAACAAGTTAACATGTTACCTTCATGGATGATCTACTAATCACTCCCTCTGTTTATTTTTAATTATCAGCCCAGTTTAAAATATTATTTTTAAAGCAAATTTAATTAAATCTTCTTCATTTTTTAAATTTCTTGTTTGTCCGTAATCCACCGGATTTGATAATCTCTTTTAGCTAGAAAACCATGGATTAAAAACGGATTTTTAATATCGGTTGTCTTTTATGAAAATAAAAAATTAGGTCAGCTGTTTCAAAAGGCCCTAATTGGATTTTTAATTTCATTATTAAAAATTATTATTTTAACGTTTTTAATCGCTATTTAGCAAAAAATTTCTATTTTTCGGAAATTCTCTTTGATACATTCACATGTTTCTTAGAGATCCAAACAAACAATCCAAAAATTGGCAGGTCAACCAATAACAACTGAAGGGGACCTTATTTGTGGCTTTTCTAGTAATAAAAAAGTAAAATATTCAATTTGTGTTGATTTCAATGAAAATTAATAAGGAGAAAAAAAATAAACACCCTATTTATTGGGTCGTTTAAAGCGTCTTATTTTATTGGAAATTGTGTTGTTGCTAATAATGTTCATATTAAATATTAGTCCAGGGCATTTAGATCAAAATCGACCGAAGTAAAGAAATTTTTAAGGCCTGCAGATATCGAGATGCGGCTTTCTGCATTGTGTTTAGAAAACTTCCAGGAAAAAGTCTATATGGTGATGTTATGCCACTTCTAGAAAATGCATTTTGGTGCAATAAATGCATTTTGCAGTTGCATAATTACTTGCATTATATGAACGACTGGAAACTTGAAAAAATCGCTTGAAAATCGTTACTCGGGGATTTTAGGGAATGTCGAATTCAATTCTGCCATTAGAATAACCCCGGGGCGCTTGGGAGTGGCTTTGCGGGGGTGCCCGGGGAGTGATTGGGCCACCAATTGTTACTCGGGGGTGCTGAATTCAAATTTGGCATTAGAATTACCCGGGAGTCGCTCCGCGGGAGGGCCCGGGGGGTGGAATTGCAGCGTGCCAATAAAATCAGCCGAAAATCGTTACTCGGGGGTTTTTGGAGATGCCGAATTCATTCATGGCATTAGAATTACCCGAGTGCGCTCAAGAGTGGCTCTGCGGGGAAAGGTAATGAAGAAAGTGAAAAATCACAAATTATGAAAATAATACCTTATTTTAATAATAAATTTTACTTTTTATTAATATTGAATTATCCATCATAAAGTTCTTATAATATTGCAAGTAATTATGCAATTGCAAAATGCATTTATTAAACCAGAATGCTTTTTCGAAAAATGGCATAACCACACCATGTAGACTCTTTTCCTGGGAGCTTTCTGAACACAATGCACAAAACCGCATCTCGATATCTGCTGGCCATAAAAATTTCCGATTTATTTTCTAACTTCCCCGGACTATACGTTTCTTTTTTACCAATATGTATTAAAAGTAGTAATAAAATGCTGTATTTTGATAGAAAATTGATTTTTTGTGTTTTCGGGTTTTATGTATTTTTTGTTCTTTTTTGTTTTTTTAATTTAAATTGAAAATATCTTATATGAATTAAATTAATTCCGTTAATACTAAAACTGAACACGAGATCATTGATCACTTTCCATGAAAGCAACGAAACCAATGTTCCCGCTAAAATTATCAATCGACCAAAACACTAGCATCGAATGTTTTGAAAATAGTCATATTTTTTTACTCATTTCTTAATGAACTGCAACGTCATAAAAATAAAGGTTATTTAATACATTAAAATAGGTGAGATTTTATAAATAACTTTCCTTCTTTTAATCTATATTAGAATTTTGCTTACAACTTCAATTTTTATCTTTTTATATCGATATGCAAAAATACATATTCATCTTGAACAACTTTATTCAAAGCTATTACACTTTTTTCAACATCTTACAAAGTAACGCGTATTTTAAGGGAAAATAAAATGAAAAATGTATTCTCGAAGCTATTTTATAAAACTGTTTCACGGAAAACATCTTGAAAAATCATTTAGATAAACTTTATTTGACTATGTTTTATCCTACTTTGGAACGATAACACATTTTTAAAATATTCATTACCTTCAGCTATTGCTTTTATGTAAACAAGGAAGCAGCGTTGGAATATTTGAATTATTTTTTTATGACATTTTTAAGCTAGAAAATAAAAAAAAACATATTTTAATAAATTTCATCAAAAATACTCGATGTTTGTATGGAATAAGATTGTTTAATAATAATACGGCAAGACTGTAGTAGAAACACAGAATTCAAAAATAAATAGTACCATCCTATGCTATTTAAAAAAGTGCAGCAAAAATTCAAGTGGGTTTACTCATCTACTCATTATGCTACCAGATACACGATACGACTTTTGAAAAAAAGTCCAAATTATACTAAAAACATGCTTTTTGCGCGCAACTGAATACTGCTTCATTATAGTTTAACAAATATGTGTACATTTCAAAAATGTACAGATAATGTAAATATTCCTAAGCTAAGCAGTGTATTCAAGAATATAATAAGATCGGCGACTGACTTGTAACTAAACGTTGTAATGTAACATGTTACACATCGAACATTCACGCAGTGAATACAGAAAACTCCGCCATTCGCGGCGAGCTGCTTCATCGGGTTTTCGTTTTTTTTCGCGAATCCCTTTGAAGTGTTCGGCGCTAGTCAATCAGTGAATCAGTTTGTTCGTTGCGAGCGTATGAAAAGTCGTGGCTTTTTCCTATTTTTTATTTAAATTAAATTTATTTTCTGAGGTTTTGCATTTTGTGTGAATCAGGATGCAGCGGGATCGTGAGAAAACCCTGCTTTTTATTGACAAATATAGAGAAAAAGCAAATCTTTGGGATCCCCGTCATAAGAATTCATTTTAACAAACTAAAAAAAATGACGCATGAAAGGAACTGGCGGATGAAATGGGGATAGATTTAGAAGAATGTAAAAAAATCACCAGCC
Organism: Listronotus oregonensis; assembly: GCA_019359885.1. Taxonomy (NCBI): domain Eukaryota; kingdom Metazoa; phylum Arthropoda; class Insecta; order Coleoptera; family Curculionidae; genus Listronotus; species Listronotus oregonensis. Next base: position 24,991 of record JAHBCN010010340.1, on the reverse strand, counting down.
TACCGAAGTCGCTTAGAACAAAGTTAAATAAAATTAAAAAAGAGGCGAAACTTTGTGTCACTGTTATCGCCTTTTTAAAGGAAGTGTCTGCTTTGGCCACTTTTGGTCCGATCAAGTTAACCAGGAGTTCAAAATCTGTTGCACTCATTCGAATGAAGTTTTTGTACTGTCCTTAATAAAGTCTGTCCATCGTTTTGTTGTCTAATTTTGTACAAATTCGTTACCCAAACGAGTTTTTTTTTTTTCGTCTTTCAATAACAATAGCGTACTAGCAAAAATGCAAACGCGACCTCCATGTCTGACATTTTCGACGACACTGAAGACGAATGGTGGTTCACTCGTGAACCGAGCATTCAAACGCGAATATTCGCTACGATGTGGTGATGAACTGAACGGGTTTCTGTAATGTAATGCTCGTAGCGAGCATTACATTACAACGTTCGGTTACAAGTCAGTCGCCGCCTTAAGGTAAATGTCGGATCCCAAACCAGGCTCGGTTTAAAAGACATTAAAATGAGCAGTTTTCGTACTTTATTTTCAGTCTGAAAGTTGGGTTCTACGTTCTCGCTAAAGAGCAAGGTGTACCGAGGCAAATGGCTTTTTTCCATTTTACTCCATTAAACTCAAAAAAAAAAAAAGATATGTCACCAAAACACAGACACGTCTTATTCTCAAGGACAGGGTGGAACAGATTTCTGGTGACAAACATATTTTTTTATCGACTACTTCACTAGAGTGTTTTACACCGGCAAAATATTGTAGCAACGAACTGTTTTCTATTGGCAAAACTCGTGCCTGCACATACTGAACAAAACCAACATGATGATTGCTCAGCGACAAAATTTAAAAACTATTGTCAGTCTGACAAGTTTGATAATAAACACTGTGTTTCTAGCTAAAAATTGACTCGTATTTTCGTGAAATAGTCTTGTCGAATTTCATTCGAGAAAAAATTTCTGGGCAAAATATTTCTCTTGTTTGATTTAAGTTGCTTTTATGGCAATTTTGTTTATGATATGTTTTACAATGTAAAATGTCATTCGCGAAATCGCCAAGCAACAAACTTTTATCCAATCGAAATATTTTGCCGACAAACTTTTTTCTTTTATGATATATACGAAAAAACTTTCAATAGAGACGTGTCGGCAAACACTTCAATTTTAAAATACAAGACGTTTTATTTAAGGTCATCGACACAGTGTTTTCTAAATGTATTTGAAGCTATAAAAACAAATTTTATATCTGATGAATAAAAACAGGATTACCTTATTTATGTAAAAAATACTTTTTATTTAGTTTTGGAAAATCTTATATGGCCGATACTGATAAATTATCAAAATGATAAAATAATAATACCAAAACTTGGTTAAGTGTGTATTTTTTTTTAAATCTTATCATTTTAAATATATTTAGAAAACACCTGATAATAATGACCCAAAGTAAAACGCTCTTTAGTTAGAAATTAAAGCGTTTACCGACATATTTTTTGGGCAGTTTTTTTTTTTTGACGACAAAAAGTGTTTTATAGACAATTTTTTAATCTAGTCCACCCTGTATATTAGGAGCATTAAATGCTATTGATTGCCAGATTAGCCGGTTTTTCAAATATACTATAGTTACCTTTTTTTACCAAGTTCATTCTTTCCAACGGTTTAACCATAGCGTACAGGCACTTTAACAACTCACCTGAAACAAAAATGACATAACTTAAACACTTATTACTTATACAAAGCGTTTTCTTTAAGTATAAAACCATTATTACTATTTCGAAAAAGGTAAGAGCCAGGATGTCACTTAAAGCAAAAAAAATATTTTAGCCTAATACATCCAAACCGTTGTTAAACTTACTAGCTTACTTTTTGAAATGTTAAAGAATATGTAAAAAGCATCAGAACTAATTTCCACAAAGTTTTTAACGATATCCAGTGTTGCCGTTTATAGCGAAATTCCGCTATTTGTAGCGAAAATTTTTGATGGTAACGGCGTAGCGGCGGTAGCCCGAAATAACCTGATTTGTTGCGGAATTAGCCAACTTTACAAGTCAATCTCAGACATATTAATTTACATTTTTTCACTATTCTTTCTAATTTAATATAATATCGTAAAATATATTCAGAGCCTTTATTTGGAACTCTGAATTGGTCTAGTCGGAGCTTTAACAAAATATACCAGCATGCAAATTTATTGTCATACATATTTTTCTATTTGCCCCTAGATGGCGCTTTCCGCGTCCTTAATTAAGGCATTAGTTGATTGTAGAAAGATCCCCTCTTTATGGCTGTTTGCTAGGTGGTCCAGAATAGCATTTACTAGAGGCGCTGGTGTTGCTTTGTAAACCAAGAGAACCAATGACCTGACCAATATATAAGTGAAGTTTAAAAGGCCCTCTGAAAAAATCTTAAAGCAATAGCATTTTTGAAAAAAGATGGATCTACCCAGAATCCATGGGCACAATAACAGACTCAGCTGTCCTTAAAAAATAAGAAATAGTTTTATGTTATTAAGAGAATGGTCTTATGGAAAAGTTAATTTTACATTTGACTGTAGAGTTGTTTGTTTATATTGATACACGCTATAAATCATTTAAATACAATACAATTTAATCAATATAACAATTGTATATATGTGGTAGGCCTAATTAGAATAAAATTATAGATACTTTTTGTATAGTAAAGAAGTAATGATGCCTAACCTGTCAATCAGCTCACTTCTTTTCCTTTTTAAAGACGTCCATGACATTTAAGCTACCTTTTTAATTGCGTATAATTATGGGCTTCAACTGAATTATAAATCAGTGAAGCACCATCCACAATTTTTTCCAGTAAATGATTTAATTGAGAGATAATACTGCATTCCCAGCCATTGTCGATCAAAACAGTACGAAACTTTTGAATTGCCGCCATTTCAACATGGACTGCGCATGCGCTTCTCACATGATGAAAAGGCCTATTAAGGCATTAGTATGGATTGTAGAGATAAGGATCACCCTCTCTTATGGCTGTTTGCTTAGAGTGGTCCCAGAATAGCATTTACTAGAAGGCGCTGGTGTTGCTATGGGAACCAATGAGAACCAATGACCTTGACCGCAATATATAAAGTGAAGTTTAAAAGCGGCCCTCTGAAACACAACGCCATCTTAATTGACTGCAATTTGAGGGCCATTTTGTAACACAAAGATGGTGATCCTTACCTCTAGAATCCATGGGCACCAGATAACCAGACTCAGCTGTACTGCTTAAAAACAAGTAAGAAATAGTATGTGGTATTAAAGAGAGAATGGTCTTATGGAAAAGTTATATTTTTTTACATTTGACTTGTAGAGTTGTTTGTTTTATAATTTTTGTTCCTATGTTGAAACGAACATTTTGTTTCTGTAAATTTGTTTTTATATTGCCTTAGGTATATACTATTAATAAAATAATTTAATGTAGTATACTGTTAAATATTTTTTACCGTAACCCTTTATTTTTCTTGTCGCTGTTTAGTCTATTTTATATGTTTTTACGAAACTGTCCGGTAGCGTAGTGGTCAGAGCCTCGGCTCGCCGCGCCGGCGATCCGGGTTCGAATCCCAGCCCCGCCGGGGAGACATATTTAGGTAGTAGTTATTTAAAAATAACGTCCGTGGTGGCACTACCGCGTTGTCTAAAAGGTGCTGTGAAATGCAATATTTGCATGTTTCAGTGCTTGGGCAGCGTTGACGGAACTGGGGCATAAAAGATGGGTTAAACATCGGAAAACCCGGCACTCACGGTACTCTGGTACTTAGGAGTATATATGTATATGTATATGTCTAATATATATAGTATATATGTATATGCAAATCCTTCGTGAGTTGTCACAAAGATAAAAAACACATATTTTGATAAGCGTAGCGAAAAATAGCGGAATTTTGTGTAACAAAAAGCGGAATTTGTAAAGCCAGACGCGGCAACACTGACGATATCTTGGCAGTTGGTAAAAGCTTTACAGCTAGATTTGATATAAGATTGACGTCTTGATAGGAATTACAAGAAATTTCTGCCTTTTTATATAAAAAAATATTTCTTTAAATATATGGTATAAAGTTTTAAAAAGCAAATAGCTTAGGTATCTAAAGCCCTCACAACTGTTTTTTCACTCCTTATTTTTAAAATCTGGTAGCTTACGTAACTACAAATATATAATAAAACAGCCTAAAAATATTTAAGCGCACGACTCTGTTCCCGCAGGAAAAGATTTAACACCAAAACTATATAGAAGAAAAATGATTTTCATTTATATTTTATCGGCATTTCTACAGATACGCGCCTACGATCAAAAAAGAGTTGATGAATTTCCAATAACTGCTGGGATTTCGAGGTGATATAGGAATATTCACAGGGGAAAATTCATATTCTGTTATCAAATATTCCTGCAGTAAAGGCAAGAAAATGGTACAAAAAAGGCGTGTGGCGTGTAACACAGTCCGCGATAACTAGGTGAATACAAACAGTCTGAGTAAGACAAGACACTGAGGAAAAATTGGGTTAAATGTTAAATGCATAAAGTGAAACAAAATCTGTTAGTTACTCTTATCAAATTATAAGATTTTATAGAGTAAAAACATTTTTTATTAAAATAAAATGAAAACCAAATAAAAATGGACATTTTTTCTTTTCAAAAATTTTAAATCTGTATGCCGAAATTATTGTTTTTTTTTTACCTTTAAAACGAGAGACCAGAAAGCTGCATTTTCAGTTGCTTAATTGAAAAAAATATATAAAAACTACAAAATGTCAGTGGCGAACTTTTTTACCTTTTTTTAAAACTTTAACGCCCTGTACCTCAAAAACGAAGCAACTCCGGACATATATTCATAGAAACTTTTTTGTATATATACTCTAACTAACATTTTTCGAATAATATAATAACTTAAAATAATAAACTGTATAAATTAGTTTTACTTAATAATGTATGATACACAAATTATGATTACAGAATTTAAGGAAATTTCTTTAATAAAATTCCCCACTTGGGTTATATAAAGTTAGGTATATTTTATTAGAATATATTTCTTATTTGCTTAATTACTGTTTCGCCAAGAAAAAATGGGTTGGACATTAACTACTAGCCATCGCCCACAGGGGTGCCATTTTTTTGAAGTTATTGTATATAATCAATGAGCTGTTATGTTAACTGGAGAAAGCATCGATTTGGCCTAAGCGTGGCATAATAAACGCACATTCTAAGATTTTGCCGAGCGATGAATGAAACCTCTGTACTTATAAAATTCACCAAAACCCGGGAAAATGGTTACTACAGATACTATTTTGTCGTAAAGCGTGGCTGCCAAGTATTTTTCTGTTTCATTTACTTGATAGTATATTATGATCAAATTTTACTTAATTTATTCTTAAATTACATCACATTAAGCTCTACTATTGTATTTTAAACTGTGAATAATATTTGTTATATTTATTACTATAAAGTATTACACAGAAAAGTAATGATTTCAAAATACTATTTTGTTTTTGGACAGCTACTAATAAAGGCGCGACAACGTGACAACAGTGCATTTTTCGTAAAGGCGTACTTCGGTCAACGATTAATAGTCGTTGAACTTCGGCTTCGCTCGACAGACATCAATATGGCGTTTTAGTATAAATGTTTCTTGTTGTTTTTTGGGTTATTTTTGTAACAATTGTTTAAATTTAAGTTTTGTGTAAGTACTTTTAATAAATTAAAATGGTAAGGCAGTGCCAAGTGTGTAAAGTGACGGATATGATTCCTGGATGATCATTTCACAAGTAAGTACGAACTATGCCATTCTATCGCCAATAATAAACACAAACCATGTTGGGCGCAGCTCTCGATTGCGTTTATGAATTAAATGCTTTCTCTATCTATGATGTCAGCTCATTGTTATAATAATTAATACTTGATGATTATGTATATTTCTTTGTACAAAGATATCTAGTCTTAAAAATTGTTTTCCCAGCGAATCAGAAAAGATATTTAGGAACATTATTCAATTTAAACAAAACAGATTCCACATAAAATTTAAATTTTCCTACTAATCCTAATTGGTTCATTTTTTAAAAGATCCCTTTTTTCAATAGGTTTCAGTAACAAGTATTTTGTATTAACTTTCTGTGTTCTGGCATTTTAGATATTTATTGTTAACGTTTTCTCTTTCTAATTCAAATAGCAAATTTCTTATATTAATTAAATTATTTTTTTGTAACTAAAATAAATACAAAGGTATCGAAAAATGAGACGCTTTTGAAAATGAACCAATAAATAGGCTTATGTATATCATTGCCTTTGTGGACTTTCACAAGGCCTTTGACACTGCTGAGTTGAGTGCAGTCTTAGGCTCCTTAAAAAAATGTCGTGTACACTATCGCTACACTAAACTAATATATAACATACATAAAAATGCTACCATGATGGTAAAACTGCACGAAAACACCAACCCTCTAAGAATTAGTAGTGGAGTATAACAAGGTGATATTTTGTCACCCAAACTGTCTATCATCGTTCTGGAAAACGCCCTCAGGATGCTTAAATGGAGCGAAAAAGGTTTAAATATAGATGGCTTAAACCTAACAAATCTCCGTTTCGCGGATGATATAGGTTTGTTGTCTGACAACCTACAAGATATCAGAAAAATGCTGGAAGATCTTCAGGAAGTATGTACCCAGGTCGGACTAAAAATAAATATATCAAAAACGAAATTTATGACGAATCTGGTCCCTAGTGGAAATATGGCTATTGGTGACTGTGAGGTGGAGTTGATGGATAAGTACACATATGTTGGTCATAAAGTACGAATCTTGAGAAACAATCAAACATGCGAATTAAAAAAATTATGCTCTCTTGGGCTGCTTACGGCAGACTTGGGGATAAGTTTAGAAGTAATCTCCCAATTTGTCTAAAACGAAAAGTTTTTAATCAGTGCATTTCACCGGTTATGACCTAAGGCTTTGATAGTCACAACTGCTAAGAAGCTTAGAATAACACAATGCAAGATGAAAAGATCGATGGTCGGTGTGTCACTTTGTGACCACGTTAGACTTACGGGGGAGAACAGGAGTCACGGATGTTAGCTACCAGGTGACTAAGCTCAAGTGGAACTGGGCTGGAGAAGCAGGAGTAGACATCCCACGCAATGGACGGACGATATCAAAAGAATAACTACAAACTGGATGCAGAGCGCTCAAAATAAAGGACAGTGGGCAGAAATGGAGAAGGCCTATATCCAGCAGTGGATGCAAAGGGCTGATTGATAATGAATGAATAAATCTCTTATTCTTAAATATATTTCTTGTTTCAATTTAAATCATTTTTTAAAGTATGTTTACGATTCTACCTTAATTTTAAATTAAAGCTATAAGAACCATAGCAGCTTTTGGAAGTTTTGAATAAATTTGACATTAAAAAACAACCTGTCAGCATGTATGAAGTAAGATAATATATAAGAAAGGTATTCTAATCCTGCAATGCATCATGGGAAATGTGTCAAGCGGTGGCGCCGCCACGAGTGTGTCTTGCACACTAAAGTATTTTTATTTCAACTTTCGCAATAATAAAAATAAGGATGAAAATACTATAGCGTGCAAGACACACTCGTGGTACCGCCACCGCTTGACACATTTCCCATGATGCGTTGCAGGATTAGAATACCTTTCATATATGTTATCTTAGTATGAAGTATACTGTTTTACGTCTTTCTACTGTAAATTCAACTTCATAAAGCATCGCCGACTGAAATTAAATATAAGAACAGAATATAGTCCAGTAACTAAAAACCTGTAAGTACCCAAAGCTGTAAATAAATCTGTACAGTTTTTATTTGGGGCGCAATTCTTAGGTCTTCGCGGATGCTTTCAAACGAGAAAAAGTTTATCACGATTCCGACCTGGGAACCTGCTGAAAATGGTCCCCCAAAGTCCCAAAAATGAGTTTCCCGCGAATATCTGCCACAATATGCGAATTAGAAAATTTTTGTTTCCTACAAAAAATAAATATTACCTACCTCGAAATCTACAAAAATGGTTCTTACCATTTTTTTCGCAACACCAATATTTTTTGCAAAAATGGCCGTCGAAAAATCACTCAAATAACATTCCACACTGGATAGATGTGGTAGTAGTAGTTTCTTACTAAAAAATGCAGATTGGCAAAACAATTTTTTATCAAAAAGCAAGAAAGATGATGAGAAATTTTTTGGTATCATTGAACACTTGCTAAGGTCTCATTATAAAAAAGAAATGTTAATAACAAACCATTTTTTCATATCGATAAATTATTGAGATACTCTTAAAATATTGTGAAAAAAAAACTTTGAGTGCTTTTTTTAATATTCTAGAAAAATCAGAATGGACACAAACTCATATGCAATGATAGTTACGGATTTTCCCATTACGATGAACTTTGGAATGGAACAACTCGTCCGCCCGCTTATAAGTGAATCCATGAAGATAGCGGCATTCTAGCGGTAGAGCGACAGCTAAAATGAGGGGACTTTTGGGTCCCGTTATCTCGAAAACTATCGATTTTTCGAAAAAAATCATTACGACCATTTTTGTAGAGAACAAGGCGATCTTCATTTTTGTTTGAACAAAAATTTTTCAATTTGCATATTTTGGCAGATATAAGCGGGAAACCTATTTTTCATGCCTCGAGGGGCCATTTTCAGCCCTTTCCCACCTGTTAATGTTGATAAACTTTTTCGCTCAAAAGCATCCCCGAAGACTTAGGCATTGCGCCACAAGGGAAAACTGTACAGATTTATTTACAGCTTTGTCCCTTCATTTACTAGACTTATAGGTAAAACAATTTGTTACTTAAAAAAAGATAAATTTCAATGAAGATTGTTCAATTTTAAAATATAACACTCTTGTAGGGCACTATACTATCATTAACTGCCTAAATATCCATAAAGTATCAACCGAATTTATATTATTTATATTAATTTGTAAATAAAATTTACAAAGTACATATTTTTAAATCTGTCACTGATGACATAAAATACTTATTAAAGTTAAAATTTGGGACGATACATTTCAAAATACTCTCTACATAATTTTGCTAATTAAGATATTTAAACCTTTAATACTTTATTTGTCTAACAAAGTTATCATCTGAACTTTTCTTTAAGTTCATGCTTACCTCATTTAATTTGATATCTTAAATATTTGTTTATAATAACTTTAATGGTACGTCAACATCATAACTTCTATAAGTAAGGTTTAGAAAAAAAGCCCCTTAGGCATATTATAAAACAGAACAGAAAGTTCTTTATCCGGATTAATTTTAGTATTTCTTTTACGCCTTAAGCCGAATACAAAAAATTAATAAGACCCAAAAGCGTAAACAAATTTATAATCTCATAAAACACAACACCAAAAATTTAATCCGATAAGACAGAAAAAGGTTTTGTGAGATATTATTATATTATTTTGGAATATCTTGATTTTATTTGATTAAAATTTATAATGTACTTCTTTCATTACTATTCTCTTTAACAAAAAAGTATAACGCTAGGCGGGGTATTGTCTAATAGGTGTCCATAGGGCGAGGGTCTCGTGCTGTTTTGTGTGTTTTGGATTTCAAGTAAAACCATCTGAATGAGTACTTTAAAAGTAGTAGTTATTTGTATAATATTCGGGAAGTCTAAAGATGTCGTGAATTGCAGTATTTGCATGTTTCTGTACTTGGACACCGTTGACTGAACTGGGGAAAGATGGGTTAAACATTTAAAAATCCGGCACCCACGGTACTTAGTATTTAGGCGTTTCGATGACAAATCGGTCATTGTTTTTAAAAATAAAAAATAAAAACTATTTTAAATGTAAATAATTAATAATGCCCTTTTTTATTTTTTTTAGGGAAAGATAAAACTCCATAATTTATTATTATTTTTTTTATAAGTCTGGGTTTATGTTTGTTAATTAAATTTTCCCTTCTTCCTAAATTCACGAAGACATCCTAAGAGGGGAATGTCAAATCTCAAGATAAATTATGGCAAGTATTAAAAATCTTTCCTTTTAAAAAAAAATTAAATTTCATGGTGTTTTTAGACGCGGAAACGCTGATGGATGAAACCAAACATTTAAAATCAACGTTGTCGAACATCGGGCAGGGTTATTAAAACCAGTGGTTTTAACATAATTAAATAAATAGTTCTCGGATAGGTCAAAGTCAACTTTAAAAGATAATCTCTAGTTTAAAAAAACTATATTTTGTAAATCTGGTTGTGTATTAATTTTCATGATTATAATAACATACTAAGTAGCTTTTAAAAACACAGTAGAAATAAAACATATTTTATTAAGACAACTCACCCTCTTACACAGCACAATAACCATATTTAATTTAAAATCTGTAAATTAAAATAAAAAAATTATAACATCCACCTTATTCCTCGGACTTAGCCCCCTTTGACTTCTAGCTGTTATTGCATTATAAAAATCCCCGCGTAAAAAATGATTTTCATTAAACGAAAAGGATAATAGCAGCCATTGAAGGCCGGATTCTTACTTCAGAGATGAAATATATGAAATATAAGATCACTTGGGTATTATTTAGGATCCATGTAGCCCTAATTTTTAAAGAACACATTTTTAAATTATCTTATAAAAAGAATGGAGATACACAAGCTGTCTTATAGCTGTATTATTGGGTTTATGTTAATTGAGACCACGTTTCAAAGTTACGACAACAATGCCAAATAACTCTTTATTTCGCAAGGCTTACGTCCGGTATATCAATCGACTAATAAAGATTATTCAACAGATAAATTTCATGCTCATCCTTTTCTATCTAAGTGTATTTAATTAGCATTGCTGTCATTTATTTGTCTTTATCTAACTTTTACCAGCTCATTAATATACCGAGCCTTAGTTCTTTAAAAGTAAGGCTGAGTTACTAGTAAAATTTTTGGCAACAGTTAATATTTGAAAATGATTGGCTAAAAAGGATTTCTGGTGCTTAGGTCGCATGTACATTTTAATAATTTAAATTAACATTAAAGAACTTTACAATTTTATTGTTTAAAAAATCCTATTAGCGGAGTGATTCCGTGAGTCTATCGTGTCGTTTTTTTTTTGGCGTAGAACCAGGTCAAACCAGTTAGGTTCCTTTGAGTATGTCACCGGGCACATGAAATCGTATTTTACGACATTTTTTTGTGGTCTCGAACTTTTTAAATTAATAAAAAGTGATTTTTTAAATTAAAAAAATATATATTTTTTTTCCGTTTCCACCGCCATAACTTTAAAACTATCAAAGATACCAAAACATTTTTTGTGTCAAATTAAAGCTCAAACTGTAGCGCTTTTAACCTTATAAACTGTTTGGGCACAATTTGCACTTTCATGCCTTGTATTGAAATTTTCACCAATCGATAAACCTTTTTATTTTTAAAAATATTTTCATACATGCAGCGAAGAAAATATAGCCAATTAATAACAAAAGTTTTTGAAAAAAAAAATTTTTCCTAGAGCGTATCGTTTGACAACAGCGATTTTTTTTCAGACGTAAAAAGTATTATCGGGACCCAATAGCCCCGCATGCGGATAGCGTGCGTAGTAATACATTAGTAGTGGTGGTTATCGAAATTTAGAGTGTGCTGTATGTATTTAGAATTTTAAAACAATGAAGCGAATTAATTGTAAAAAAATTGTGTATGATGGATACAAATCTGTTTTACAAAGACCTAGAATACAAGGGTTGTTATCATTACTATCAAGTGCTGAAAAAAGGCAGGACAATCTAGCAAAAGAAATTCTGTTAAAAAAATGTTATTTTATATGGCGAAATGAAAATAAAATATTATAAAGACTGTCGTAAATCTTACACAGATTCTCAAAACTATTATCATAATTTGCAATCAGACAGTGGCGCCGGTCCTTCAAATTATTGTGACACTAAACTTAAATGGGATACTTTTAATATTAGGAAAATGTGTTTTTTGCATAGTAAAAATAAAAAGAAGAAAAGTTAAATAAAAAATTTGTTTAAACAAAGCCACGTAATTTAAATATTATTATGTACCTACATAGTATAGTTGGTACCTTTATATTAGTTTATATTTTGTACTAAAACAAAATACGAATTTCAATTTTATCCTTATAAATCAGGTTTAGGGTATTTATTTTTTACATAGTACTGAATCTTTTAGGTAGTAGAAAAGCTACCTATCAAAAAGAATAAAGTGCCAGGAATAGAAACGACATTAATATGATATCTAAATTACGGCTATAAAGATTTATTTGCGTTTGATGAGAAATATCATAAATTATGTTACAGCCACTACATCTCTGAAAGAAACATAAAATAGCACAAAATAGGAAAACGGTTTCCGAACCTACCCGAAAATAGTTCGACAATATCTACCTTTTCTGCGAGTATTGGTAGTGATGTTCAGATAGATCTTTTACTTCCTGAAGAAATGTCCAAAATTTAAACTTTATTAAGAGCTGCTGCCATAATACGTAGTGCAATGGCTTTATGTCAACCCAAATTTGAATTTCCAACATGTACTTGTGTGAAAGAAGGACTAAAATGTTGTAAGGAGTGTAAATTTCGTTCCTGCAATATCATTATTAAAGATTTTAAGGCAGAAATGGATTAAATTTACGTAAAATGCTACTAATGAAGCGCCTAAATAACTACTTACATATTACATTTTTGGGTCTGTAAAAAAATCTCCTACGGAATTGGACGATTTTTAAATTTGCAATGTAAAATATTCTTTAAGTATTATTGGCAAACAAATGCGGATGATGTGGTTTTCACCAAGAAAAGCGCAATAAAAATTCTAAAAATTGGTCATTATTTGACATTTTATTTTAACTATTAACGATTTACATGTAATAAATTCATGCATCGCTTCAAGACGTTTACAGTGTTACTAAACGGAAATATTATTAATTTATAATAACAAACTTTGCGGTTACCATAAGGATAATTTTCATTAAATCAAAAATATTTTGAATTTCAAGCCAGTTACAAATATAATTAGGGAAAATAAAGAGACGCTTTAACTAACCAGCACTAATCATGACCGACCAGAACGGCGCATTTATAATAAAAAAAACCATTTAACGAGGAAAACCTAACCGGAACTAACCAGAACCAGATTATAGTTTGAAAGTTGTTGTTTGTTAGTTCTGGTTAGTTTTTTATATAAAAAACAACCTTCAATAATAACAAATTATTACAAAAAGTCTGGCAACATTGCTTATTCAAGCAGCATTCAGACATGTCAAAGAATAGCATCGTATCATCTCTTTATATGGAAAAAAAAAGAATTATATATTCCTGTTTAAAAAAGACGTTTAACGAAGCCCTAGTTTATATTTTATGTATGTACTATATTTCTCAAATTTAATTAAAAGACATAAAGTATCAGCAATTTTTTTTGCTAAAAATGTTTAAAAAATAATGAAGTTTTGAATGTATAATCAAAAAAATAACGAATCCCGTGGGTGGTTTTCTTTACCAGCAACCAATAAAAAAAAGTTTAATAAACCTACTAAATAGGTGGGTAATTAATAACAATGATTGATATTTTTGTATGAGTTTAAAAATCTATCCACCTGTTTTGGATATTTAAGTTTTTTTCTTTTCTAAACAACTTAAGCAGCCCTTAGATCTGCGTTTAAACCTGTTGATACAACTTAACTACCTACTACACTTCCACCGGACCGTAAGATCTTTGTATTCGGCCGGCTCGCTAAGCCAAGCGCGCAAAAATATTACTTTCGCCGTTAAAAAAATATCACTGACTCAATACTATAAAAGGAATCTAAAAAATTTTTGTTTTAAAAACTTTTTTTAAACATAAGCTACAATTTGTACGCAGCATGTATGTATAAATTTTCAATAATAAACTTTTTTCTCGATTGCCTAAAATGACGCTACTAAAAATAACAATTTTGAGTTTCGTACTATTTTAAAAATTTAACAAAAAAAAATCAGCTTCAAATGGGACGTTGTTCGAAGCGCTATTGTGTCTACTTTAATCTAAAAAAAAATTAACTTGATAGCATGAATATTATTAAAGATATAGCAGTGGAGAAGTTAAAATACGTGTTTTATTGAAAACCGTTTTTTTTTGGGTTTTTTTCGAAATAAAAAGCTCTCGACCACTAAAAAATGTCGTAAAAAGTGATTTCGTGTACACGATTACCTTATTAAAGAATCCCACTAAGTCTGGTTTGGTTCTACGCCGGTTTTTTTTTCTCGATAACTAAGCGACTTTTCTTCCAAATTTTACTCCACTATATTATTAATGATTAAATATGGAAATCTCATGAATTATATTTTCTACAAACATCAAATATAAATCCATTTTGCCTACATAGATAAGTATTGAAAAATCGTTAGTTCGCTCACAGAGAGGCACGTCAAGGCCTTATCACAATCATTATTTGGTAAACCTGCAGCTTTCCATCGAATGCTATTTTTCCTACTTGTCGTTTTTCCTCGGTAGCAAAAAAGGTTTCATCCATCATCCGTCGGCGTTTCTTCCGCAAAAATACGTATTTTACCCGATTTTTCTTGTTGGTCGGTAAACGTATCGTAAATATTTGCGATAAACTGATAGAACGCGGATAACCATTTTTAAAACAGGGAATTTCTTTTTGATACTAAAATAGGTTACTATATTTATTATGGAAGGGAAAAATAAAATATCAATTTACCTACACTGTTATTAAATTTTTTTGAAATTACCCAATTTTTATTGTTAAAAATATGTACTTAAAGACAATATATTACATACTTATTTATAGGTAATTTTCCATAAATACAAGTTTTAACGTTATAATAACCTAAAAACCAGGTATAATAGGGAATATTTACTTAAATCCCTGTAAATTATTCAGAATACCGTAAGGCTTAGAATATCTTAAACATTTTTACAATAAAACACGCCCACACCGCATTTTTTTTCTGTTAAAATCTAGTTTCTTATATAGAATCAACAAGAGAATTAACAACAAAAATTAAACAATTTATTACGTATTATTTGTTAAAATTAATGGTCAAATTTGACTTATTGTAGGCGTTAATCAAAATATTTAAGAGGCCACAATGAAGATTCAAAGTTTAACTGCTTGCAATGTTATTTCTTATCCACTATTAGGTCCCGTAATGTTAACAGGAGGAAGAAAGCCTGAAGTGCTACAGAAGGACGATGCCAAAGATGTTGAAGATATTATATTTGCGGTTTTAGTTTGGTTAGCTACAAATGCATCCACATAGCTTTTAGCAACTGTACTGGACCGCCATGCCCTAAGCGCTTCAGCTGTAAAACATCTACTCTGCTATAACCACCACTCGTGTGGGGTTGCTAGTCCTCCATCGGGCGCCTCCCCAGGTGGCAAATAGAAGAACGCCTCCCAGATATGAGTGGAACTGGTGAAATCAAATAGCCGGGGTGAACCAAAACTAGCACTGCGGCATCTGACCCAGAATGGGCGGCGACAAACACTGTCTGACCCAGATTGGCTGAAATACACGCTCACCAAGACGCCTAGCCAGTCTGGTGTTCTATGGCTAAATACCCCTTATGAAAATGCCAGGTATAAAGACTCAAGTACCCCAGGCGAGTAGAAGACTATCTTCTCGCATCGATGTTCAATCAGTCTGTCCCACGGATTCTGGGGGAGACAATCATCTGGCAAAGAAACTTATGAGATGTAAAAAGAATAAAATTATATACATCGCAACTTACAATGTACTGTCATTATTGTCGGAAGGACGGTTAACTGAACTTGAGTGCGAATTAGAAAATATCAAATGGGATATCGTAGGTCTTAGTGAAGTTATAAGGCGTGAGGAACAGCTCATTACTTTAAAATCTGGGCACAGTTTCTATTACGTAGGGGACGACAATAGCTCAGTGGGAGAAACTGGCTTTCTGATACATAAGCGCCACCAAACAAACATGCTGTCTCTGAAAAAAATCTCCACAAGAGTAATATGCCTTGTCCTCAGACTCAATACCAGATATAATATCAAAATCATACAAGTTTACGCGCCTACCTCAAGCTTTCTTGGGCTGCATATGGTAGACTTGGGGATGTGTTTAGAAGTAATCTCCCAATTTATCTAAAACGAAACGTTTTTAATCAGTGCATTCTACCGGTTATGACCTATGACGCCGAAACTCTAACTTTGACAGTCACAACTGCTAAGAACCTTAATAATACAACGCAAGATGGAAAGATTGATGCTCGGTGTGTCACTTCGTGGTCACGTTAGAAATGAGGAACTACGGGCGAGAACAGGAGTCACGGATGTTATCTACCAGGTGGCTAAGCTTAAGTGAAAGTGGGCTGAACATGTTGCCCCCATGACCATAGGCGTGCGCAGGGTAAAGCTGGTGTGGGTGCCGAGATAATAATAATAATAATAATAATATTAATAATAATAATAATAATAATGAAATGAATAAAACTGGATACGATACATTTGAATCTAAGGATTGTAATTTTTAAATCAAACCTTATCAAATAATAATTTTCATATTTTTAATTCAGTAATCCTTTTCAGACTAGTGGGGGTGCCCCATGGCACCCATGGCACCCACTGTGCGCACGCCTATGCCCATGACAGATGGAAGATGGACAAAAAGGCTGCTGGAATGGAGACCAAGAGCTGACAAGAGAAGCAAGGGAAGACCTTCACGCGATGGACGGACGATATCAAAAGAATTACTGAATGCAGAGCGCTCAAAATAGGGGAGAGTGGGCAGAAATGGGGGAGGCCTATATCCAGCAGTTAATCCAAAGGGCTGATTAATGATGATGATGTTATTAACCAGAGACGTAACTGCCGTTCTTCTGAAAACATGACCAGTGTACGTTTTCGCCTCAGGAAGTTTTCGGAAGCAAGCAATTAAGGAAATTTATACATATAATTGTACCCAGAAGGTTAATTTCGAGCTCTTGCCGATTGATATTAAACAAAAAATCTCTCATTTTAAATATCTTTTCGTACCTGGATAAATCCTTTCACAATTTTAACCAATTTATGCCAGGTATCAAAAATAATCAACTTTTATAACTTTTGTCTATTGGTTCTATATAAAAATTATTCAATGAAGGTATTACATAAAAAGTTTATTGAACGAGTAAGAAAAATGACAGAAGAACACGACTGGGGAAAATGAGTGGGGAAAATGGGTGAGAAAAATGGGGGAGAAAAATGGGTGAGGGAAATGGGTGGAAAAAATGGAAGAGGGAAGTAGAGTAAGTAATGTGAAACTTTCAAACTTTTATT
Organism: Listronotus oregonensis; assembly: GCA_019359885.1. Classification (NCBI taxonomy): domain Eukaryota; kingdom Metazoa; phylum Arthropoda; class Insecta; order Coleoptera; family Curculionidae; genus Listronotus; species Listronotus oregonensis. Next base: position 7,733 of record JAHBCN010010340.1, on the reverse strand, counting down.
AGAGTTAGTAATGTCAATATTATATGTATGGTTGTAGATAAACTATTATTTTTAAACTTTTATGCAATTTTTAAAATAAGAATATATTTTTATAAACATTTATTGTTTAACTATTTAATAATTTGACTTTTCTCTGGTATTTATCCTATTTAAACCTAATTAATATTGAATGCTTGCACATGTATTGACTATTATCTATAAAGCTGAATTTCCAAATTGAGGCTGCAGCCGGAATTCTATAAAAGCGATTAATGTACGACACTCTTTTAACATAAAGCTACTTCTGACAATTACATATTATCTACTTAAAATATGTGCTTGCTTGGAATTGTGCAGCTCTAAGATATAAATTTTAATAATGAATAGATACATAAATCTCACTATGTTTTATAAAACATGATTTACTTTGCCTTCATAGATACGTACTGAAAAATCATTAGTTAGCTCATAAAGAGGTTCCTATATTATAATACTGATAGATATTTAAGCGAGCTAGTCGAAGCGCTATCAAAACCATTATTTGTAGAAGCTATAGCTTTTCATCGAAGGTTATTTTCAAGTTGTCGTTTTTCTTCGGAAGCAAAAAATGGTTTGATACCTGTCGTCGTATTTTCCATAAAAATACGGATTTTTTCACAATTTATTTTCGTTTGTTAGCGAAAGCTTCGCAAATATTTGCGATAAACTACTAGTACATAAATAATAACCATTTTTGGTAATTGTTTAGATGTGTGGCTACACCTATTTTTAATCATAAAAAATCGAAAAATAAAGATACTGATATTTTTTTCATTTTGTTCTATTTTACATCGGATTTACGAATTTTTTAAGTGAAATCCTAAAAAAAAATCGGTGTTAGTAATTTTTATTTTAAAAATAAAGTATATTTTAGGTTTTTCATCAATAAAATATTAATTTTTGAATTTTTCAAATATTTCTTCAAAAAAAATTTAATTAAAAAATTGATATTTTTGAAATAATCTTTTTTTATTTTTGATGAACTTTAAAAATAAAAACATTTTAAAACTTAAAAAAAAAATATTAAAAAGTGACGCCACGTGTTAAAATTAAATTAAAGGACACCAAAAGAACCAGTGCTTACTTAAAAAAAAATAAAATAAAATGACTGCTATTTGTATATATTACTTATGAAATTAAGTCATTCCTTTAAAAAAAAAAAGCTTTCGGAATATCCCAAACTTTTATCTAGGTGCGCGGTAGTGGACCAGGCCAAATTCCAGCCAGATGCTCGTAGTCCGTATATTACACAAAATGTGTTTTCACCCCCTATCATAACTTCTTTATTGTTCTACATAAAGGTATGAAATTTGATATGTAAATTAACATAAGTATTCTAATTGCCTGTAAAAATATTGAGAAAGTTATGGTGAGTGGTTTCTGAGATATTCGATTTTAAAAATCGCCCATTTTACTACTGACTGTCTAACACATCAAAATTTTGTATGTAAGGAGGTTTTAGGTTTTAGGACACTTACAGGGTATCCCAACTCTATTCATACACTAACGGCCGAGTGATGATCGCGTTGTTAAATTTAGCAATGGACTTAGCAATTGTTAAAAGTTAACAACGGTTTAGAATATTTAAGAAAATGTCAGATTTTGACAGGTTGCCAACTAAAATCATTGAATAACACTGACAATGACGTTTTGTTAAACATTTTAAACCGTTGTGGACTTTTAACAATTGCTAAGTCCATGGCTAAATTTAACAACGCGTTCATCACTCGGCAGTAAATCTCTGCCCCTGTACATGAAAAAAAAAAACTTAAAATAAAAAATGTGTTTAGTAACGCCAATTTTATTAAAAGTATTGGTAAATAAACAGGGTGTCCCAAAAACAGAGTTTTCATTGTTAGGAACGTTTTTTTTAATGGAACGCCCTGCATATTTTGCCAAATTTTGACTATTTATTCAATTCTACATCAAAAATGTATACTCCACTATACGTCAATGATTGCTTGTTTTTGAGGTAACGACTTATAACTGTAGTATTATGTGATTTACACATGAAATAATTAAGAACGATTAGAAAATAAAAATCGCTGAATGTTTTTTATTACTATTTTTTGTCATACTTGTTTTAAAATATTTCTTTTAGTGTCAGAGTGACAAATGGAGTTTCTTTATTCGTTAGTTAATTATCTTAAAAACAAGAAATAATTGACGTATAGTGTATTTTACATTTTTAATGTAGGATTGAATGTAGAGTCAACATTTGGCAAAATATTCAGGGAGTTCCAATTAAAAAAAAAACGTACTTAACAATTACAACTATATTTTTGAGACACCCCTGTATATTTAACAATACTGGTAATAAAATTAGTGTTACCAAAGATAATACTACTACGGATAAGATAAACCATTCAATGCTATATTTTTGATACCCCTAATGGACTTTGGCTAACGCGAGCATTGATGTCCATCGAGAGATTTTCGCGCTATGCATTTCAATCATTGAACGAAAGTTAAACAGTGTTGCCGGCAGGCCTTTACTATTGGCGTGATGAAACGCGACTAGAAAATACCCAACCCGTTTAGCCGCCCGCTTTCGCTACTTCGTATTCTGAATAAGGTACAAGCGACAGATATTGGCAACGTCGCACATGGTTTCGTACCTCGTTTCGCTGGGGCAGGGGTTACCGACTTAATTTTATTCGCATTTACGGAAGCATTGATATCTCCGAACTGATTCAGAGCGCCCCATTTAAATGAACCATCTATCCGTAGTAGTATTATCTTTGGTGTTACTAAACACACATTTTTTATCCCAAGTATTTTCTGTATCATGTACAGGGGCAGAGATATTTAGGGTATAAATAGAGTTGGGACCCTCTGTATTAAAAAAAAATCTGAAAACTGCACATTTTTACTCGAACCGTCCTGAAATAAGGGCGGTAATATCGTATACAGGGTGTTCCAAAAGTAATGGGACAGAGAGCAATTTCCATAGGTCGAAATAATGTAATGTACGTAAACTTGCCAAAGTTAATAATAACAATCAAACTTTTAATTTTGTCTTCGTTTTTTTGTAATAATTTAGTAACTAAATGACATAGCGGTACAAAATTGGGAATCTGGGGGTTCTTTGGAGCGACAAATTCAAATTCGTCCATGCTTTTGATGCTGCTAGTAGAGGGCGCCAGCTATGGCCTACCCCACTTGTTTTAGATGGCATAACTTTTTTTAAGCTTAATAAATTGACCTGTTTATTACAAAATAAGTTACTATGATTCCCTCTGCATTGATGTATACTTTACTTAAGTCTCTAGAAGCAACTGTTTTCGAGATAATTGTGCTTTTAAGGACCTCGCAATTTTCTTATGAAAAATGGGTTTCGGCCAATTGTTTTTAAACTTTACATAGTGATAGTTCTTAACGCGCTGATCAAAAGTCTCCACACACACACAAGCACAAAACCCGAAAACCCCCCTAAACCCCCCAAAATCACTCTCAAAGGTCCCCAAATTCCCAGTGATCCTTGAGGGTGATTTTGGGGGAGTTGGAGACGTTTTTGATTTTTATGCCCGTGGAGACTTTAGATCAGCGTGTTGAGAACTATCACTATGCAAAATTTGAAAACAATTGGCCACGGGTAGGCCGTAGCTGGCGCAATCTACTAGCAACATCAAAAGCATGGACGAATTTGAATTTCTCGCCTCAAAGAACCCCATATCCCCAATTTTGTACCGCTATGTCAATTAGTTTGGAAATTATTACACAAAAACAAAGACAAAATTAAAAGTTTGACACCCTGTATCCAAGTTATTATTAACTTTGACGTAAGGCAAGTTTACGTAAATTGCATTATTTTGACCTAAGGAATCTGCTGTTGCTCTAGGTCCCATTACTTTTGGGACACCCTGCATTTAGGGAGTATTTTACAAGTTTGCAGTCTAATTGAAACTGAGTTTCTGAGGTCATAATGGTCTTAAAATTTAAAATATCTTCAGGATTAGCATCCATTCATTAAATTAAAAAAAATAGAGAAGATGTGATTTTATTTACTGGAAACAAATTTAATTTAAATTATTATGTAAGTTCTGGTACTTTTTTTTGTATTTCTTTTAGTTAGGTCTAGATTTGTTAAAGGTTTTTTTGGTGCTTTTTCATTTACTGTTTTTTTTTTTTTTTTTGGCGATCTGTGAGTTCATTAAGAGTACTCCATTCCTTTTGGAGTATTGTCATTCAGGGCTTTTATAAAGGTCAATTTCTCGTATTGTGCATAAATTCTTTGCAAAATATCACTTGGTTTGGCATTCTCATTTAAATCTAATTTTTATGCGTCGCGAAACGAAACTCGCACTATCTGCTCTCATTTTAAGTCGTTCGTTTGGTTCCGAGAATAAAATTCCTGATCATATTTGAACCCCCCTCGTACTTAAAACGGCACCTAATACATACAGTTATTGACTATTTAGTAGTGGAAATTCTTGTACAATAAATCCTACTGCTGCCCACTTAAACATTACAATATCTTCTGATTTACAGCCATATTTAAACACTATTTTATAACTTTTAGTTTTGTAGCTTCTTTAAGACTATATTTTAGGAAGACAAGGAAGTAGTTTGATTACTGTACGAGCCCGCGTACCTTTACGATGCCATCGGCTTTCTCTTAGCGGTCATAAGAAAGGCGTGGTCATTTAAAGACACATAAATTCTTAATTGCCTGTGAACGTATTTGGGTATGTAATATTGTAATAAATAATATAAAAGGCAAACCAGCTTTAAAAGCATTTAAACATAATATTATATAGATACAATAAATCCACAAAATGTTTTGTTCTCGCAATCAGTTCCGTTTGTTTTTTTATACTTAAATGATTTTTGTTCTACATTATTTTAGTTTGGATGCTTTATCTGTTCTGATCAATACATACAGGGTGGCGTAATGAAAACGAAACAGTCGCAATTTCTGGCAAATCACTTCTATTTTAAGAATCCCCAGATCAATCGATTTTATTTTAAAGGGAAGAGGGGCACAACCCCTAAAATCTTAAATGGAAAGGCTGGTTGAGGGATATCTTATTTTACAGTTATTTTAATTTCCTTTAGGACGATACCTAGTATAAGGTACTCTAAAATAATAGTTTTAAAAATGTTTGCATTTAAGGTTAAAAATTTAGTTAAGTAGTCATTTTTATAACAGATGGCCAAAGGATTAGCGCATAAATCTGAGATAATTAAAAAATATACTTATGCAACAATTTCCAAAAAATAAACAAATAAGCTTATGTGCAGTTTACCTTTTGAAATGATACGGAATTTTATCGATTACACAGGCACACAAATAAAGTGCTGTATTCAGAACATGAATCCGATGTCACAATTGAAATTTCACATTACAGAAACCTCCTAACCTGAAAAAGACAGATTCAAAATAACCCAAATTTGCGACTAAACACCAGCAAAAAGATAAAAACTTTGTTTTTATTTTCTAAATGTATACTTATTAAGAAAAGACCCTTAAAAATGAAAATTCATCCTCAAAATTGACGTGAAACCTGACGCTTTATAACTTCAAAGAAATGCTGATTTTCCAAAAATCAACCGATTAACGCCAAATTAGGTATATGGGGGTATTAAGGGTCGCTGATCACAAATTTGGGGTCAGATTTTTAAAGTGTAAAATGGCCCATCCAATATGGGGGAATAATTTTTGAAAATCTGGTTTTAACAAACTTTTAATGATTGAATAAAGTAACTACTTTAATTAATTTTTTTAATGTTTAAATAAATCTTTGAAACGATTAACTTCAAGTACATCCAATAGAATTTTAGGTGTTGTGTCATCCCCTCCCGACGGGTTAAAAGTATGAGGGTAACGGTATGATTATTAAGTGTCCCCGCAAAAATTAAATTGATTTGTAATAACCAACTTACCAGGAGACGGCACGGCCTTGGGGTCGATGATTTGGCTCATTTTTTTTTGTGGTGATAGAGTGCACTTAGTATATCATAATATTAAAATACTAAGGCGCACTATTGAGAAAATCCCACAAAAAAATGTTTTTATTTTTTTTGTGTAGCATATATACTGGAAATGTAATATTTTTGTTAAATCGCTAAGTGGCTCAGGCAGTAGCGTGGAGACTTCTAACCCGAAATTAAATTAAATTAAAATACTAAGGCGCACTATTAAGAAAATCCGGCAAAAAAAACGTTTTAATTTTTTTTGTGTAGCATACGTACTTAAAATGTAACACCATTGTCAAACAGCTATGTGGCTCAGGCGGTAGCGTTCCAGACTTCTAATCCGAAGGTTCTGGGTCGATTCTGCTTCATGCCTTACTTTTTTTTTACGTAATTTATTATTTTTATTATTATTAATCTTTAAAATACTTCTTAAATTTATTTATATCAAATTTTTTAATTAAATAATTGTAACATAAGTTTATATATATATATATATATATATATATATATATATATATATATATATATATATATATATATATATATATATATATATATATATATATATATATATATATATATATATATATATATATATATATATATATATATATATATATATATATATATATTTATATATATATATATATATATTTTTTATGCCTCAAAACTATGTACTGACAGAATCGTTTTTATAATGTAAATAATGTACCTATGTTTTTCAATGATTACCTTACAAACCCCGTGTGTTGTAATAATTATTGTTTTGATTGTTTCTATAATAACTATCACTCTGGTTTTTGCAAATAATTATAATGTAAATAAATATGTAATGCAATTTGGCTTTGGAATATTTTTTTTTCTAATTGTGAATGAAAAAAACACGACTAAACTAAAAAATATTAGAAGTATTTTAAAGCAGTGATTTTGTTGGGCTTAAATGCCTAAATTTTTTAAATTATGGCGTGCTACGTACTTATTTCCATGTTTGCATTACGTTATATTTATAGGTCTTCCTCTTCTTCTTCCTGGGAGTCGTCTTGATACACTACCTAAGGCAGCGCAGCCTCTTGGGCTTTTTGTGCCTAATCTCCTATTGTCTTTTATACCAATTCTCCCATTAGTCTTGTTCCTTCTACAAGTCTGTATAACCCCGAGACTGGTTGGTTGATATATTCCTGTGGGCTCATTTTCGGTTCACATTTACACAGGATATGGTAGGCTGTTTCTTCCCCCTCGACGCACATTCTGCAACTTAGGTCCTTGTGGTTATCTTGTGTAGGCGTTCTCTTAGGTTATCGTGCCCTGTTAGCAACCCTACTGTTATGCGAAGTCTTTTCCTACTTTGTCTTGATAGTTTTTCCTTCGTTCTTTTGGATGGGCCCATTATGAAGCTTTTTCCACGTCTTACTCTACTGAGGTTTTTCCAGTATTTCGCGTTTTTGTTTCGGATCCATTCCCTGGTTCGCACGTGCTGTGGTTTTGGTCACTCCAAGGGCAGGTTCTGGTCCAAAGTGTGGTGTAGATGATCCATGTCTCATTAGCTCATCCGCTTTTTCGTTGCCTTCTATTCCCGAATGTCCTGGTATCCACACGAGAGTTACCCTGTTGCGTTCTCCCAGCCAGTTCTTTTTGGCATTCCCATATCAGCTTGGATGTCACCTTGGGGTTTACTAGTGCCCCTAGTGACGCCTGGCTGTTTGTTAGTATGCAGATCCACTTGTTTTTATAAGCCTCCCTGTTATTTTCTTTTGCACAGTGCAGTAAAGCATATAACTCTGTTTGAAATACATTAC
>JAHBCN010010339.1:0-32002 GCA_019359885.1 Listronotus oregonensis | reverse complement strand
AACAATGACAAAAAAATTTTTTTTAAAAAACAAAAAAAGAACTACCATTTTTTTTAAACGGAATATAAAAGATATATACCCTTTCCATCTAAAGCCCAAAATATTGTCCCTAAGTTTCCCGGAACAACCTCAATTTAACCTTAGATAAAGAAAATCTGTTAACAATGACAAAAAAATATTTTTAAAAAAAAAAAAAAAAGAAAAACTACCATTTTTTTTTAAACGGAATATAAAAGATATATACCCTTTTCATCTAAAGACCAAATATTGCCCCTTAAGTTTCCCGGAACAACCCCAATTTAACCCTTAGATAAAGAAAATCTGTTAACAATGACAAAAAAATATTTAAAAACAAAGAAAAACTACCATTTTTTTAAACGGAATATAAAAGATATATACCCTTTCCATCTAAAGGCCAAATATTGTCCCTTTAAGTTTCCCGGAACAACCCCAATTTAACCCTTAGATAAAGAAAATCTGTTAATAATGACATTTTTTTTTTTAACAAAAAAAACTACCATTTTTTTAAACGGAATATGAAAGATATATACCCTTTCCATCTAAAGACCAAATATTGTCTCTTTAAGTTTTCCGGAACAACCCCAATTTAAACCTTAGATAAAGAAAATCTGTTAACGACAAAAAATATTTTTTTTTAAAAAACAAAGCAAAACTACCATTTTTTTAAAACGGAATAAAAATATAAAACCCTTTTCATCTAAAGAATAAATATTGCCCCCTTTAAAGGTTTCCCGGAACAACCCCAATTTAACCCTTAGATAAAGAAAATCTGTTAATATTGACATTTTTTTTAGCAAAAAAAAACTACCATTTTTTAAACGGAATATGAAAGATATATACCCTTTCCATCTAAAGACCAAATATTGTCCCCTTAAGTTTCCCGGAACAACCCCAATTTAACCCTTAGGTAAAAAAAATCTGTTAACAATGACAAAAAAATATTTTTTTAAAAAACAAAAAAAAACTACCATTTTTTTTAAACGGAATATAAAAGATATATACCCTTTCCATCTAAAGACCAAATATTGTCCCCTTAAGTTTCCCGAAACAACCCCAATTTAACCCTTAGGTAAAGAAAATCTGCTAACAATGACAAAAAAATATTTTTTTAAAAAACAAAGAAAAACTACCATTTTTTTTTAACAAAATATAAAAGATTTCTTTTCATCTAAAGACCAAATATTGCCCCTTTAAGTTTCCAGGAACAACCCCAATTTAACCCTTAAATAAAGAAAATCTGTTAATAATGACAAAAAAATATATTTTTTAAAAACAAAAAAACTACCATTTTTTTTAACGGAATATGAAAGATATATAACTTTTCCATCTAAACCCAAATATTGTCCATTTAAGTTTTCCGAACAACCCCAATTTAACCCTTAGATAAAGAAAATCTGTTAACATGACAAAAAAATTTTTTTAAAACAAAGAAAACTACCATTTTTTTAAACGGAATATGAAAGATATATAATTTCCATCTAAAGACCAAATATTGTCCCTTAAGTTTCCGCAACAACCCAATTTAACCCTTAGATAAAGAAAATCTGTTAAAAATGAAAAAAAATTTTTTAAAAACAAAAAAACTACCATTTTTTTAACGGAATATGAAAGATATACCCTTTCCATCTAAAGACCAAATATTGTCCCTTTAAGTTTTCTGGAACAACCCCAATTTAACCCTTAGATAAAGAAAATCTGTTAATAATGACAAAAAATATTTTTTTAAAAAACAAGAAAAACTACCATTTTTTAAAACGGAATATAAAAGATATATACCTTTTCATCTAAAAGACCAAATATTGTCTCTTAGTTTCCTGGAACAAATTCAATTTAACTTTAGATAAAGCAAAATCTGTTAACAATGACAAAAAATATTTAAAACAAAGAAAAACCCATTTTTTTAAACTGAATATAAAAGATATATACCTTTTCATCTAAAGACCAAATATTGCCCCTTTAGTTTTCGGAACAACCCCAATTTAACCTTAGATAAAGAAAATCTGTTAAAAGACAAAAAAAATTTAAAAACAAAAACTACCATTTTTTTAACGAATATGAAAGATATATACCCTTTCCATCTAAAGATAAATATTGTCCCTTTAGCTTTCCCAACAAACCCATTTAACCCTTAGATAAAGAAAATCTGGAACAAGGACAATATTTGGTCTTTAGATGAAAAGGGTATATTATTTTTATTTTCCTTTTTAAAAAATGGATATTTTTTCTTGTTTAAAAAAAATATTTTTTTGTCATTGTTAACAGATTTTCTTTACTAAGGGTTAAATTGGTTGTTCCGGAAAACTTAAAGGAAAATATTTGGTCTTTAGATGAAAGGTATATCCCTTTTCATATTCCGTTTTAAAAAATGGTAGTTTTTCTTTGTTTAAAAAAAATTGTCATTGTTAACAGATTTTATTTATCTAAGGGTTAAATTGGGTTGTTCCGAAAATTAAAGGGACAATATTTGGTCTTAAGATAGAAAGGTATATATCTTTTATATTCCGTTTTAAAAAAATGGTAGTTTTTCTTTGTTAAAAAAAAAATTGTCATTGTTAACAGATTTTCTTTATCTAAGGGTTAAATTGGGGTTGTTCCGGGAAACTTAAAGGGACAATATTTGGTCTTTAGATGGAAAGGGTATATATCTTTCATATTCCGTTAAAAAAATGGTAGTTTTTCTTTGTTTAAAAAAAAAATTGTCATTGTTAACAGATTTTCTTTATCTAAGGGTTAAATTGGGGTTGTTCCGGGAAACTTAAAGGGACAATATTTGGTCTATAGATGGAAAGGGTATATATCTTTCATATTCCGTTAAAAAAAAATGGTAGTTTTTCTTTGTTAAAAAAAAAAATTTTGTCATTGTTAACAGATTTTCTTTATCTAAGGGTTAAATTGGGGTTGTTCCGGGAAACTTAAAGGGACAATATTTGGTCTTTAGATGGAAAGGGTATATATCTTTTATATTCCGTTTAAAAAAAATGGTAGTTTTTCTTTGTTTAAAAAAAAAATTTTTTTGTCATGTTAATAGATTTTCTTTATCTAAGGGTTAAATTGGGGTTGTTCCGGGAAACTTAAAGGGACAATATTTGGTCTTAAGATAGAAAGGGTATATATCTTTCATATTCCGTTTAAAAAAAGGTAGTTCTTTGTTTTTAAAAAAATATATTTTTTTTATCATTGGTTACAGATTTTCTTTATATAACGGTTAAATTGGGGTTGTTTTCGGAAACTTAAAGGGACAATATTTGGTCTTTAGATGGAAAGGGTATATATCTTTAATATTCTTTAAAAAAAAAAGTACAATTTTTTTGTTTTCGAAAAAAAAATGTCATATTTTATGGTTTTTTGTATGTAAAGGTTAAATTCGGATTATAAATGTAAAGTGTATTTATATCCTTTAATTTTTTTTTAAAAAGGGGTACTTAGTTTTGTAAAAAAAAACTTTTTTTTTTGTTGTCTAAGTCACAACACTCCTAATTATTGTATTTGTCTTCTTTACATATTTTAATAAAACAAACATAGTTTTTTGTTTATATAATAAAATATTAAAAATATTCTCATTCAAAGTTTTGTCTTCTGTTTAGTTCGTCGATGGTAATATCTTGGATGCGACGCGACATTTAATTTCAGGCCTGTTATTACAGTCGGCCCTACCGTTCAACGAACGTTCGAAACTTCAGGGTCATTTTTATCTTGGGGCAATCCACGAATGCTGGGGCCTAAGTACTAACGCACCGTGGGTGTCTTAAGAGTGATAAGAGGGAGTTTACTTACACGGGACTTAAATATTTGATGATTTGGAGAAGGGAAAACTTCTGAGGGTAGCAGGTTCCATTGTCTAGACACTCTAGGGATGAAGTAACGAAGAAAGTAAGAGGTTCGGGGCCTCTCTAGTTAAACTGTGAAAGAATGCGCAAAAGTTGCACTATGAGTTGCTCTGTTGGGAGCTGCCAGAGGAGGAATTTTACTGGCCTACTCCTTGAAGCAAAAACCGTGAAGAAAGCTATAAAAGAGCTACAGATCCCCTACAGCCCGTCGATCGACAAAAGGAGGAAGCTTTTCTGTAAGCGTCATTAATAAGACGAACAGCTCTTGTTTGAATGAAACCGAGAATGCAAAGATGAAAGCAATATGTTTGAATTTAAGAAAATAAGAGGCTTGATAGTGAATTTGTTATCCGGTATTGTTTAAACAATATGTATAATATTTATATAAAAACTTTCAGAAGGTTAAGTTTTCGATTCGCAAAATGACGAGAGTAATGAAATTTTCCTTTTTTATGTATGTTAATCACTTCCAGTTAAACCGGAAATGATGGACAGATGTTATATCCAAAATCGGCAAGTAATAACACAATGAAGTATTCCAAAATTTTAAACAGATATGTTTTCGATCAGCAAAAAAAAGTTTTGGTAGTGATTTCGTTGTCACCCGGTATAAATAACTCTGCCCCGCTTCAAAAGCTTTTTGATTTTAAACAGTTTAAAAAAACAAAAATAAAAAAAACATCAAAATCGCAGTTGTTTTTGAGAACCTGCGAAGATTGCCTATAACTGGACTTGGAAGTGACGTATGGAAAAAATTTATTGCGAATAATTTTATCTTGAAAACAATGGCAGACTTGCCACCAAAACGTTGATAGATTTTTTGATTGTTAAATTGGTTTTTGGGGTTTTTTCTTTATTTCGTTTCAAGCGATCTACAAGTTCATTATGTTTACATGATTCTATGTACCAACAGGATTGTATTTTGATGTTTTTTTTTTCACAAACCGGAAATAGCTATTTTTGTAACAAGTACCTAATATCAAGTTTTTTAGGATGAACCGTCAAGTCAAAGTTTTTTGTTCATGCTTAAAAAAAACATTTAAACTTGTTATTCTGTATGATTACTTAGTCATTTGACAACGTTAGTCAATGTTTGAAAAATGTTAAAATTTAAAAAAATTAGGTGTTTAATTGTTGTATTGAAATAAGTTGCCATGACGACTAATTTGGACTAAGTCCGAAAAAGATTCATTATCTGGACTGAAAAAGGTCTGTAAAATAGCCCTTTTTTGAAGCGAATACATTTTTTTTATTTAAACGTCAGTAAATCCATCATTACTCGACTGTGTAGGTAATCGCAACGTTTAATTTTTTTTTCGCCAAAGCTTGACTTTTTACTTTCCCGCCGGCGGAGGAAAAAGTGTTATCATAGCAACATAGATACAAACAAACAACAAAACAAGTGTCAACAACTTAATATTTATGAAACTTAAAACAAAACTATTTTTTTATTGCTTGATTAAATATTAAATGTACTTACTTATTAATTGCTGATCCATACGAAATTAAAACGAAATTTTAAAAAAATAATTTTTGTGGACAGTGTCCGCTGACAGTTTTATGTTACATTACTGTAGCAACTATTTACCGACACTGGTCTAAGCCGCATTGTGAACCTACTTATCTTTTATAATAAGTACTATTAAAAAGAGATTGATGTATTTGTATTATTTGTCGACGTTTTAAGAAAAAGCAGCCTAATTTATTTGGAGGAAAAGTTGTTTTTTCATGGCTTGCTCTCTATTACCAGCCTTATTTCGTTCGGCCCAATAAAAAGCATCACTTTTTCTCCACACAAAAAGTAATATACTATTTGCTATTTAACTTAGGTTTATTACTGTTTTTTAGTAAAAATGGCGCAGGCCACGACGATTGAAACTGTGACGATAAGACGCCCATTAAAGGTAAGTGTTAAATGTAGTTCTTTTGTCCAGCCGTACGAATTAATTAAAATAGTTTAAATTAAGAAATATTCTTACTTGTTTAATCATATTATATTATTATTATATAGTTGGATTTGTAAATAGGGTTTTAAAGCATTCTCATTTGACAATGTTTTTCTGTTCTGAGCATTTAATACATACTGAGATCGGCCATCATAAAAGTTGTTATGCTTTAAATTGAAATTTAAGATGAAATTGTTTCTACCTCTAAAGAAAGCAGAACTATTAGCCAAATAATTTGCTGCCAATTCTACCCTTGATCCTTCCGTTAATCTTTCTCTTTAGGTTTCCCTTGTTCCTCATAAAATGTCCGTGATCCTTTTTCGTTCATTTTATAAAATCAAACATCAAGAGGATTCTTTCCTATCTAATACCAAAAAATCCTCTGGGGTGGATGGCGTACCTGCAATCGTTTTTAAAAAATGTGATTCCGAGCTTGCACCCATTTTAACACGCCCTTTCGAACTTAACGATACCTGTATTTTTCCCAAGAGCTGAAAAGCTGCACGTGTGCAACCTGTCACCAAGAAAGGATCTAAAACTCTTTTTTCCAACTATAGACTTATATCTCTTCTTTCAGTTGTTTGTAAGATAATGGAGACTGGTTTAATCCCAACTTGTAAAGCATTTGCAAAAACAAAAAAAATTTTAAAATGACAGACAGCATGGATTTTGTTACAAAAGATCCCCAGCAGATCTTCTTTCCTTTGTCTCACACACAACCCCTTGAGTGTCTTGGTGAATCCCGGATTGTTGCTTTTGACATACCCAAAGCTTTTGACCAGGTTTGGCATGAAGGGCTTCTTAACAAACTTCCGTCCTACGTTCTTCCACCTAAGCTTTGTTCTTGGCTCTCCAGTTTTCTTTCTAATCGACGTATATCAGTTATCATAGATTGATTTTTTTAGCTTTTACCAAATTAATGCTGGGGTGATCCAGGGCAGTACTGACATTAAATCTATTTCTTCTTCACATCAACGATCTTTCTTCCAGAATTAATCCTATTTACAGTTTTGCTGACGATGGTACCCTCCAATCCAATTCAATTTCTCAAGTCAGTCTCCAAGCCTGATTTGGAAAAAAAGCGTGGAGTACTGCAGATATCTCTTTCGCCAGACCTCAAACTAATTTTGGATTGGGGCACCAAAAATATTGTCTTGTCATTTTTGCTGTCATAGAGAAAATCTACCAATACTCTTCTATTACATCTGAGCTGCCAAGTTCTGCAAAACAAAGAATTATTTAATCTTGTTGGAGTTACTTTTTAGAATGACCTTTACTGGATTTCTCTTTTGAGTCAGAAAGTCTTTCTCTTCTTTTAATCTGTGTATTGAGTATGCATCCAAAATCAGACCCTCTTTAGAAGATTGTTCTCATGTCTGGGGAATGGCGTTTCCTACAACTCTAAGCATTCTTGATTTCATTAAAAGAAGTGCTGTTCGACTTATCAATGATCCAACATTTACAGGAAAGATTCCTTCTTGGTCCCATCGACGTAACGGGCTGCAAAGGGCCTGTCGCTTATCTATAGAAATTTTCTCGGCTTTTGCTGCGAGGAGTTAGTCAGTACAATTTCTTCTCTGGCAGCTGCCAACAGAGCAACACGTAGTGCTACTTTTATGCATTCTTTTACAGTTCAACTTGAGAGGCCCTGAACTTAACACCTTGTTCGTTCCGTTATCGTTAGAGTGTCCAGATTATGCTACCCTCAGAAGTTTTTCTCTCTTTCAAATCTCCAAATATTTAAGCCTCGTGTAAATAAACTTGCTCTTACCACAATTAAGACACGCACGGTACGTTAGTACTTAGGTCTTCAACCTTCGTGGACTGTCCCAAGATAAAAAAAATATATTAGGTACATAGGAAGGCCGCGTCCCTAATTGGGGTTTAAAAAAACTAAAGCTTAGCGATGTAAAAACCCAATAGAAATAAAACACATTGCGGTTCATTTATTCCAAACATGTTTTTTTTAATACACAGTTCGAGTTTTTTTAATTGATGAATAAATTACCCAAAAACTAGTCTAAAAGCCGTACAGTTTAATCGCCTGCTAAAATTTCACGATCCGTTGCACGCTCTATTCTAAAATGTAATTTTAAAAGTTTAATTGAAACGATTTCATTAGGGAGAAATTTGAAATTGTTCAATCGTCGTGCCGCAATGCTAGACTAAATTAAATTTTGATTCCGCGGCTTTCAAATTAAAATATCTTAATTTTGTATATTGTTTTCCTGGTTTCGTTGAAGTTTATTATCACAATTTACCATGATTGGAATATTTAACTTAATAATGTTTACTTTGTTTCAACTTTTAGTGTTTCGCCTTGCTCTACTAATTCTTTACTTTAATAATTTTGCTTTTGTTTTGTAAAATACATGCAATTATTTTGTTCTTTATGAAGTACAGGGTCATTGAAGGAGGACTGAACAGGCACATATTTGGTTACATTAAAAAAATGTAAAATAACCATCTGGTGTGTATTTGCAGTAGAATCCTGAGAGCACCTGTAAATGATTTGAATTAAAATGACTAGATATGACATAAAATAAACATTTTCTTAATGGAATATTTTGTTTATTGCTTCGTTTTAAAAAGCGTCTAATTTTTTTTTAGGTAGTTATAGATTTTTTTTCAATAAGGATTTTTTATTTATTTTTAATAACTAAATTAATAAAATTTATATGAGAAATTTGCGACTTAGATAAGAAAATTTGGAAAAGGTGACAATGGAAACCTGATGTGCCAAGACACAAAAAATATTCTGTCAGCGTCTATTTTATCCAATAACTTTGGAACTGTATTTGATAGTGCCCTGGTAATAGTAATATATTACATAATTTACTCAGTGTGCATACAAACATTACCCGAAGGTTTTTTGTTTAAAAAATGTGATACGCCACTGGTAACTTTTTTTGATCATTTTCTCAAATTTGAGTTTTCGTTTGTGTCCATTATTGTCTAGCGTTCGAAAGTTATTACAATTAATCTCCTGTAATTTGGAAACGAATATTAGTAACTATATATGTTTTTTTAATTTTTTACTAAGGAAGCTACTGTTTTTTTTTTCAAGCTTTATGTTACACCCTGTATAACGTTGACCCTGAAAAGGTATTCCATAACAAAAATAGGGCATCTGGAGCCTTTATTTTTGAAGACAAAAACAAATCTTTTATATAAAAATTGTAGTTTTTTTTTTCATGTTATCTTTTGAAAGTATCGGTAAAAAATATCTCAATAAAAAAATAGAAAAATATAGGCCACTTAAACTTTTTTAAATGGAACACTATGTATATTATGCGTTACAGTGAAATATGTTTTTTTTTTCTAATTTCAAGTATATATATATATATATATATATATATATATATATATATATATATATATATATATATATATATATATATATATATATATATACACAGTAGAATCACAAAGGGATCCCCAGAAATTATCTAAATAGAGGGAGCAGTAAAGATGTTAAGTGCTCAGTTCTAACTATTTTATTTCCAATATCTAGCTTTCGCCTACGATTGTAAGCTTCATCAGGATAGCTAAAAACAACAATAAAAAAAAGAACTTCAAACAACGAATCAAACACACAATTAGATTTTTTTAAATTACAAAATATGTAGTTACTCCTTTTACGGGGTCAAGAAGACACTGGAGCGGTGGATCGCATAAATTAAAATACAATACAGGGTCTTCATTAATGTCTGTAAACCACGTGACCAAAAAAAGTTGCGGGTTGCCTATTCAGAGGTTGCAAAAATTTAATAAAATATCCCTAGAAATACTCATTGGCGCCGTGCATTTTTAAAATCGATTTTTAAATGTCAAAAATATTTTGTTTTTTTTAAGGTTAGAAAATTTACCTTTATCATTTTTTTAATAATTGTAATTTGAACCAAGTTATTACAGCTTTTTTGGATAATTTTTGTATGCATTTAGTTTCAGTCTCTTTTTGTCAATAATTTAGTTTGCTAGATTTGGGTAGAAAAAATGTTAGTCAAGGAAACGAAGTCATGCAAAGGGATTTTTTGTGGAGTAAAATGGATTTGAATGGGTTTTTATTTGATTCGTATCGACGTCTACAAACTTTGTAAACAAATTGAATTATTGGAATAGAAAAACTTTATTTCTGCATTAAAAAAATGCATTTTAAGGTTTGCAGTTAGGTATAAAAAATGTATAACTGGGTAAATAATGATGGAAATGAGAATTTGATACTCGGGGGTTTTTAAGGTGGCTGACATGCCGAATATGACATTGGCAGGGTCTACGGAGTACCTGGTGCGCGCTGAGGATAGTGTAAACGTTAACTGGAATTTTACCCCAGTTTGACTGACATTGGAAGGATTTGTTGTAAAACTTTGAAGATGACGTTTACACCATCCTTAGCGCGCCCAAAAGGTACTCCGCGGCCCCCTTGCCAATGTCATATTCGTGTTCGCGACCTCAAAAAAAAGTAACAAAATTCCCCATTTTCATCATTTTTTCCCCTATTAAATTTTTTTTAATTTAATTTTAAAAAAATGCATTTAAAGGCAAAATGCAGTTATTCTTTCCCCAAAAATTAAATTTTTGTTAAAATTTTAATTTCAAGAATTGAACAAAAAACCCCATTCAAATCCATGTTACTGAAAAAAAATTTTTAAAAAGGATTTTCTTGACTATTCAAGTCATTTAAATTTTAGTTTACAAAATTTTTTTTTATATTATTTAAATAAAACTATTTGATTTTAAAATGGTGGGCATTATTTGATTTATTTGTACTTTATTAATAAATTAAATGTCAATTATAACAAAAAAAAAAGAAATTGGATAATTATTACATGCTAAAAGAAATTAAATCAAAAAATCAAAAAAAAAATTCCCAATTATTTTAAATATATACTAAAAAAAAAAAAGAAAAAAAATTTAAATACAAAAAAATACAAGTAGTCTACAAACAAAAAAAATTAAAAAAAAATAAAACTTGGCATTTACTGTTTTTTAAAAAAAATTTTGGGACCTATAAATCCTTCTTCCAAATTCTACCCAGACCCTATTTTTTGGGGAAACTTTTTCGATAAAGGTATGTGGATTCTCCGGGCCCAATTTGGTAGTTCTGATTTTTTCTTGGACAAAAAAAACCATCTTCATCAAGAAGAAAGTACGGCCCAAAAAACATCATCTTTTTTAAAATTTCTTAAACCATTGACAAAACTCCCCCCTTTTTTGCATAATCTGGGGAAGGGTTCTTGCAATACGGTATTATATGGATGCTTTTTAATTTTTTTGGTAAGTGCTTTATGGCAAGTCCAAAGACATTCCAAAAAAAAAGTATGGCATTTAAACAAAAATTTTTAAATTTTTAAAAATAGTATCCTTACCGGTCTGAGTAGACAGCTTTCTACCGATTTGTTAGGACTGTGCTCCATTCGAACGATATCTTAAAAGGCAGGTTCTGAACCCGAAAACCTTTATGGACTTTCCCCAAATGCAATGCTTGTTTTCAAAACGTTTGGGGTTGTTTTACGTCTTGATGAAAAAAAGTTTCATATCAACAAGATTGTCAGGGAACCTTTCGCAAATTCCCCTCCCCTTTGGGGAATAGGCCAAGATCCATCCTCATTAATTTTATTCTAAAAGTGCCATTATTATAAAGGCATCTTGTTCCGCAGCCCCTTTTTTAAAGTTTTCTAAAAAAAAAAACAGTTTTTTTTACGTAACCCAAAAAAAAACACATGTAACACCAAAAAAAAGAAATATGAAAAAGGGGGTCGAAAAAAAACTTTTTTTAATTGAAAAATTCTTTTTTGGGAAAAAAAAAAATTTAAATTCCAAAAACCAAAACCCAAAAAACTTTTTAAAAACAAATCGCAAAAGAGCTTAGAAAACTAATTTTTTTTTCCCATAAAAATTGTTTTTGACCTTAACCTGCACTGATTTGAATTTTTTTTAAATTTTTTTAAATTTTAGGAGGTTTTATAATCAGTAATTTTGACAAAAAAAATTTTTTCGTTTGAGATTGAAATTTTAAAAGGTCACAAAAAAAAAAAACGAAAAGGAAAAATTTTTAACTTTTTTAACTTGGAATTGTAAATAGGAAAAAACCAAGCAGTGGGCCCTTTTCAAACCAAAATCGCGTGGTCACGTGGTGGACAAACATTAATGAAGGCACTGTATAAAACAATTACAACACATAAATTTTTTTTTTTATTTTTTTGTCACTATTTAAAAAAAACCAAAAAAATAACAGATTTATTTTAAAAAGAAAAACTTTTAAAAAAAATAAATCACCGACTGAAAGGTGAGGATCATCTGAATTTTTTTTTAAATTTTTTTTGGGGGGGGTTTAAATTTAACCCCAAAGGTTTTAATTATTATTTTTTTTTTTTTTATGCTGATTATATGTATGACAACCCCAAAGAAAATAAATAGGTGGTAATTATTTTTTTTTTTTTTTTTTTAAATTTTATATATATATTTATTTTTTTTTTTTGTTTTTTTTTTTTAAAAGGTTGAAAAAAATTTGAAAAATTAAAAATTAATGTTTCGAAAAATAAAATTTGGTTTAGTTTTCAAGGAAAAAAAATTTTTTTTTTATAAAAAAAAGGAACTTTAAGAGTTTTTTTTAAATTTTTTTGATAATAAAATATAAATTGAAATTAAAAACCCCTACATCTTTTTTGTTGTTCATTTTTAAAATTTTGTTTAAAAATATAACCATTTCTGAAAATTTCTTTTTTTAAAGTATTGTTGTCATTGTCAAGATTTGGGGTTTTTAAAAAACATTCTGTGACCCAAATTATTCAAGGGCTCAAAATAGTTATTTGTGGTTTTTTTTTCAACCCCTTTTTAAGGTTTTCTTTTTATATTTTTTGGGGAAATTTGCCCAATATATTTTTACAATCATTTTTTATAGCATAAACCATGTTAGATCGATGCTTTTTTATTTGTTTTTTCTTTAAGTTTGGTATAGAAAGAGCCCAGTTTTTTCCATTGTATTTGGGAAACATTTGACCCTTAAAAAATCAGAAATACAAGGGTTACCCCCCCCAAATATTGTAACTTGAACCATTTTTTTTCCGTCGCTGGGGGTTTGCTGGTTTTTTTAGACTCTATTGTTATTTCCATTGCCAGAAAAAAGTAATTTATTTAACAGGGATTTGGGATAGTTATTTTAATTAGTATTTTTTTTAATCTATTTAGATTTGTTTTAGGGAAACGGGGGTACTTTTTCCCATTATTCTGTTCTTAACCCAAAACCGTATTGATTTTTTGACTAGTAGAATAATAGATAAGTATGGTATATATTTACAGGAACTGGAATTTTTTATATATCAGTCTAGTATTATGACGTTGTTCTGAGATCTAATAACTTTGGTATCAAAAATATTTATATTTTGAAAAGAAAAAAATCTAACTGTGTGTTTGATTCGTTGTTTGAATGTTCCTTTCTATTGTTGTTTTTAGGGTTTTTAATCCCTGTTTTAAAAAAAAAGGCTTTTTTTTTTTTTTTTTTTTTTTTTTTCCCCCAATTTTTCTAGGCCAAAATTAATATTTAAAATAAAAAAATTTAAAATTTAAAAATTTAAATTTTAAAATTTTTTATTTAAAAATTTTTAATTTTTTTTTTTAAAAAAACTTTAAATTTATTTAAAATTTTATTTATTTTTAAAATTATTTTATATATATATATATATATATATATATATATATATATATATATATATATATATATATATATATATATATATATATATATATATATATATATATATATATATATATATATATATATAATATATATATATATATATATATATATATATATATATATATATATATATATATATATAATATATCATTTTGGTCTTTATATATACTGCCTTACTATTTTGGAAAATGGAACCACTTCGGTCCAGGTCCCGGGGTATAACGAGCTGGGACCTGGACCGAAGTGGTCCCATTTTCCAAAATGTAGTAAGGCGAGTATCCCCAATAAAACAGACCGAAACATGAATCCGCCACAAAACTATAGAACATATTTATATATCCATTTTGTTAATAAACAGTTGTATTCTATAAATACAAAAGTTATTATATGCTTCTTAAATAGTAAATAATGAAGTAAAATCGTTTTTATTATACTTACCTGAAAATACTACATTTTCAACTGTGTATAAAATACAGTAAATATGACATTTTCAGAACAGCGCACGGAATTTTTTGCCCGATCCCTCTTTCCGTGCGCTTATACAAAAATCCATCCATGGAAACTGTTCATAACAACGATTTATTTATTAACGACATATTTTATTTTCTGTCAGTGAAATTTATGCCAATTTTGAAAAAATGAATTCAGATTTGAAAGAAAATCCTATATTTTCCCGATATTATATTACAACAAGCGGCAGAAGTGAGTGCAGATTTTTTACCAGTCAAACCCAGGTTGAGATATGAACATGAATATCACATTTTTACCGAATGGCGGACTCAGAAAACAATCAAAATTGTGAGTGACGATATTCTTTTAGTTTATTTTTCTGAAAAAGCCAAATCTATGAAGTCATCCACCTTATGGAGTCGATTATCCATGTTAAAGAGTTGTTTGGCAATAAAAGAAAATACTCACAACCAATATCCAAAAACTATCGCTTTTTTGAAACGACAAGCTGTAGGATATGTACCAAAGAAATCCAAGGTTCTTACATCAGAACAACTAACCAAATTTTTATGTGAAGCTTCAGATGGTAGTAATTTTAGTGTTTGGCATCTTCGGCGCATGCCGCAGAGATGATTTAATACGTTTGAGTTTAGACGATCTGGAAGATAATGGCCGTTTCCTTGTCGTGTTCTTACGAGATGGAAAAACTCACAGGTCAAGAAGTTTTACCATTACCAATGAAAATTGCAAATTCAATTCCTGTACACTTTACCGTAAATACGCAGATCTCTGCCCTAAAAATATGGAGAGCAGATTATTTGTTGCATACCGAAACCAAAGATGTTACGCTCAACTTGTTGCAAAATACTTAAAACTAAAAAATCACGAAGGATATACCGGACATGGGCTAAGGCGTTCTTCGGCTACCATGTTGGTACAAAGCGGTGGTGATTTGCTCACTTTGAAAAGACATGGAGGATGGCTTTCTTCCAATGGAGAAGAAGGACATATAGAGGAGTCCATACAAAGAAAAATTGAAGTATCCCAAAAGTTGTTTAGGCCTTGTAACTTGGAAACTACAAAATCTGTAACAATCAATCAAGAGAACCAAAACTTACACGAACACTCCGCTTCAACATCTTTAGTTCAACAAAAAGAAATACAAAAGGGATTGAGTTTTAACAATAATACGAATTGTACAATAAATAACCATTAATCATAACGGTTCCATCCAAAATTTATTTTCTTAGATTTAATTAGCTTGTAATTTTTTTTTGTTAATTTGTTTTACTGTTTTAAAAATAAAAATAAATAATCGCAATTTTCTTAAATCATTTTTTGCGATGTTTTTTGGTAACTAAGTATAATAAAAAATATCGTTCATTACACGTCCAGAAATGGATTTTTCCGTTTTTGCATGACTGGTAATGAAATATACTATTAATGGGGGAGTTGATAATTAGGCTTCCGAAATTCGTCATTTCTGGATTTAAAAGTATAAAAATTACGATAAAAAATTATCTGTTATAATTTTTTTTGAATTACATACCTTTGGGTTAAGGGTTAAAATAGGGATAAAAGTTTGGAAAGAAAAATCGTTGTAAAGTTGTTTATATTGTTTAATTGTTGTTTTTTTAACGTTGTAAATATGGATGTTTTTGATTAGGCTTTTAATTACCCAGGAAAATAGAAAATTGTGGTATTTTTGGACCTTCATCCCTTGAGGGGTTAAAGAACGGATAAAAGTTGTATGAGAAATAAGTACTAAATCATTTACAAATACCATTTGTATTATAGAAAAGGATAACAAATAAAATACGATAAAATAATAAAGTTTAATCGCAAGACGCGCGCTACATCGCAAATTGTGTGATGAAAGACGGCGCGCGGGGAGCGTGTTGTAACGTAAGTGGATATTTTGATTCTAGTTCATCGTTTTTTTGTTGAATAATATCAACATAATAATTTCTCCCTGGTCTCCGGTACATTTTTACATTTTAAGATCAGATGCAAGTAAAATTTATGCCTGTTTTTGGATACCACACCGTATGATTATGAAAAAAGGGGTTTCATTTAAATGTTGTTTCTCTGGACCTGTAAAACAACATATTTTGGTTAAAAATAACATGTGAGGTGTGTTTTCTCATTTATGGATTTTAATAGGCAGATGTTTTAAAATTCTTTATCTTTATTTCCGAAAATCAATGTGATGCTGATTAAGAATCCTACTGGCGTATTGAAAATGGCGGATTTTAGCATTTATAAACGGATTTGTCTCAAATGAAAAATATAAGGAATTCATTCCTTCTGGAATCGGATTCTTTTAAATAGAAATCCACTCCGGATCATTTTAAAATTATATAAGGAATCCGGATCTTATTTTTTAAAAGTAATCGATTCCAGCTTTCGGATCCTTAAAAAGGAATCGATTTCTGGATTCGATTCCAAAAGGATTCGATTTCTACCCATCTCTGATAAATATGCGTAACCAGAGTCTATTAATCTAAGGGGGTTATGACATCGTCGAGAATGGGGATAGCAAAAGTCCAAGACGTGAGGGTGTGAAAAGTACGGCTTATGTTGGCTGCCCTGTCGGGTAACTCTAAAAGTTACTAGCATTCCCAGCTGTGGACAGAGTCGTGCCACAAGTTTTTATATGGGGTTATTTTTACAGTTGCAAATATTTGTGTACAGAGTTGATATTTTATTGGTTTTGACTGTTTTAACTATATTGTTTTTGGTAGTGTTTAGTGGTGTAGTTTTAATTAGTCCTCAGTGTGCAATAGACCAAAAAGTGGTGTTCCCTATAAGGATTCTGTCATTTGCTCGGAGCATGTTAAAAAAGACGATTTTTAGATGTCTTTCAGAAAAAGTGCAAAACATGTGATTATGAGATCCTAATCAAAAAGGAAAAAACTATAAATGAAATTTTTGTGTTTGTATTAAGTAGAATTTTATGGTTTAAATGATTTTTATGTTTTAAAATATGAAGTGTAGTATACCACAAAATATTATTATATTAAATAATACCACCTAGGTACTGTGTTCTTCCATATCTATTTCAAAATGTAAAAATTTCAGTTGTATTTTATCTAATTATTGCAATTGTAAATGTATTGTAGTGTTCTAGTTGTGAAACAAATAAAGTTTAGTTTTGTAGCAATAAACCTGTATTCACATTTTTTTACATAAAATAATTCATTTTATTGCCAAAGTGAAAAATCTTGCTATTATTCTGCAATATCAAGATGCTGTAGGGTCCGTAAGTAAATAAATAACTGGTTTTTAAAAGTAACATAATTAGTTTTTAAAATAAAATAAATTAAGGGTTAATAGACAATTTTATATATTTATGAAGTAATACAAAAACACCGTTATAAATTCCTAAAAAGAAAAGTTATTTTTCTATGGCTTCCAGTATCTGATCTGGAGTTGGATATTTTATAATCTAACAAAGATCTTCAAGATACCTTGTAAAAGCCCATTTCTAATCCTGCACTTACAGTAAAGCTTTCTTCCCTTGCCCCCGACGGGCTATAGGGAATTTCCACGGCTTCTGCTTAGGAGAGTATAGTTCCTTCTCTGGCAGCTCCCAACAGAGCAACACGTAGTGCAACTTTTATGTTTTTTTTTTTCAGCTAGGGAGGCCCCGAACTTCCCGCTTTCTTCGTTCCTTCATCCCTAGAGTGTCAAGACTATGGAACCTGCTACCTGCAGAATTTAAGTCTCTTGTGAATAAACTCCCTCTTACCACACTTCAGACACCCACGGTGCGTTAATACTAGGCTTCAGCCGTCGCGGAGTGTTCCAAGATAAAAAAATAATTAAAAACCCCAAACTTCTTTACTTGCTCATAAAATTTTATAAACGTCGTTATATAGATGGGTATTATTAAAGAAAAAAAGGTGTTAATAATTCAATATCGTGTGTTAAAAAATAGAGTAAGAACTCATAATTATAATTAAATTAGCAATCATCAGTATTTTCTACAACATTTTATTTTCTTTCTCATTTTTTAAATATTTAATGTAGTAGGTACCGTTGAAAAGGTACGCCATCGTCGTGATGTCGCTTTAATTTTAAATTTCAATAATTGAATTACATTTATATTTTTGAAATATAAATTTTGTTCGTCGGAATAAAAAGCATTTTTTTCGTTTTCACCTCAGTTCTACGCCACTGTCCGGCATAAAATCCAACATGACCGAAATTGGCCCTTCTTGACGTCACAGAAGAGTTTTTCAATATGGCGGATGTCATAACCCCCTTAAGATTAATAAACTCTGTGCGTAACAAAACAAAACCGTACACTTCATTTAAATAAAAGGTTAAGTCAACTACATCTTCACAATGAGTAAAACAAAAATTTCTTCCTCTTTTTTAGTATTGAAAAGATATATGCAATAAACTCTAAATTATAACTCACAGGTACTATCGAAATAAGGCCGGTATAAATAGTACCCGACCTTAAAAAGGCAACTTGCGAATAATTCTCTATTATATGTAAATATATTGCAGTTCTAATATTACATTCATACGTGTCGAATTAATAACTACCTTTTTTTTCAAGCCATTTAAAAATAATTATGAGCATCGATACAATCGAATATTATTAACTGATTTAAGAAGGTTTTAAATGTAATTTTAAATTGGAACAAACCATATTCTACCATTAGATTAGGAAACATTATTATAGGATTCTATTGGTTTTTCGATTCGTCCTTGCACAGCTATTACTAGGGATGTAAATGGAAATATTATCAGTGGAATTATTTTATATTTTTTATCTTGAGACAGTCCACTAAGGCTGATGCCTAAGTACTAACGTACCGTGGGTGTCTTAAGTGTGGTGAGAGAGAGTTTGTTCACACGGGACTTAAATATTTAGAGATTGGGAGGAGAAGGAAAAACTTCTGCGTCAGCAGGTTCCATAGTCTTGACACTCTAGGGATGAAGGAACGAAGAAAGCGGGAAGTTTGTGGCCTCTCTAACTGAACTGTAAAAGGATGTGTGAAAGTTGCACTACGTGTTGCCCTGTTGTGAGCTGCCAGAGAAAGAATTATACTGGCCAACTCCTCTGGTAAAAAATACCTACAGAAAAGGGACAGACAAAGCTCGACGGTGGGCAAGAAAGGAAGCTCTCGTAGCGTGGGTCATTAATAAGACGAACGGCTCTTCTTTAAATGAAGCCCAGAATGCTAAGTGTTGTACAGGACCCCTTGGGGAACTTGAGAAACAATATTCTAAAGAGGGTCTGATTTGGGATACATACAGAGTATACAGATTGGAAGAAAAGAAATGCTTTCTGGCTCGAAAGAGAAATCCAAGCTTTTTTGAAGCCGCCGAGGCTTATGAATGTAATGTGTTTGTGCCAGTTGAGGTTATTCTCAAAAGTAACGCCGACAAGGTTAAACGATTCTTTGTTGCGAACATGACTGTGTTGTCGAGGCATTAAACTGAAGAAGATTTTTGGCGCCCCAATCCAAGATAAGTTTGATGTCTTGTGAAAGAGATATCTGCATTGACCTGCGCTTGTTTTCCTAATCAGAATTACATGGTGGCTTAAGAAATTGAATGCTGAGTGGAGGGTACTATCGTCAACAAAACTATGAATGGGAATTGATTTGGAGAGAAGATCGATAATGTGGAAAAACAGCGTGAATGCCAGCACTCAGCCCTGGGACCCGCATTAATTTGGTGAAGCTGGAAGAATGACCATCTACAGTAACTGATATACGTCGATTAGAGGAAACTGGAAAGCCAAGAGCAAAGCTTAGGTGGAAGACCGTAAGAAGGAAGTTTGTTCAAGAAGCCCATCATGCCGGGGGTGATCGAAAGCTTTGGATATGTCAAGAGCAACGATCTGAGATTCCAAAAAACTCAAGGGACTTATTCCAGTTGTATGAGACACAGGGAAAAAAGACAGCTTTGGGTCTTCTATGACGGGAAACCATATTGTCTATCATGTAAGATCTTATGTTTTTTCAGATCCCTTTTAAAATTTGGGAATTAATGAATTTTTCCATTACTTTGCAAACAACAATGGGTTTTATAGTTGGAAGGGAAGTTTGCATCTTTTTTTTTAAGACAGGTTGCACACGTGCAGCTTTTTCCCAAATGTCCGGGAAAATGCCCCCTTTTGTAAAAAGATTCGAAAGAGCGGTTAGGGTGGGTGCAACCATTTTTAAGACGATTTCTGGTATGCCATCTAAACCCGGACGATTTTTAAATATGGAAATGGAAATATTGGAAATTTGAAAATAGGGAAGAAAAATAAGAGTGCGTTTTAAATCATTAAAAGAAAAATTTCTATATATTTCTTATACTTTGTGCAGTACAAATTTCACACTAGAAAAAAAAGTACGTTTATTATTACGATTACGAATAATAAAATCTCGATCTTCGGATTCACCGATTTTTTTTGGGTTTGGGTTTGGAAAAAGTTGAATTGCACTCTCAGGAAGACGTTATGAGATGCTGAATACAATATTGAAAGTGTAGATAACATCATGAAGATAGATCTCTTGATTAAGTTGCACAACTTGTGTCTTGTGGTCGTGTGTAATTACTTTTTTAGAAATTTCACTGGTTTCTTTGTATTCAAGGGCGTAGCCAGGTCTGTATATAAGGGGGGGGGGCAGACAAAGAAAATCCTAGATTATATTGTTTGTTTTGATCGTTGTTTTTATTATATGAGTTTTACATAAGCAGTGGAGGGAGTATATAAAAAAATATATAAAAATCAGAAATAGCTTGAATAAGTTGCCTCCCCTCTCACGCCACATCCCGCCTACCCGCTCCGCTCCTATGTCTATTTTAGTTAGGATTCTTAACTTTTTAAAGTTCTTTTGAGTTTTCACAAAAAGTTTTATGATTCATTTTTCTAATAAAAACTACGCTACCCTTGTCGTTATAAGTGACATTTTTTAAGGTAAAAAACGATTTAAAAAAATTATATTAGAGATCCCATCACGTATAGTTGGATTTCACAAGCCAGCCTTTAAGCCTGTTAGTTTCTTAGGTCTTATAAGAGGCGTAGCAAATAATGAAGCTCGTCAGAATTATAGCTTACCAGCAAACGACCGCTCTTCTAAGGGGGGGCAGCTGCCCCTCCCTGCCCGTACCTCGATGAAAATATTTCTACTGAACAGCTAGCCCATGTCTTAGAAGATTACGCCTTTAATATGAAGAAACAAAATGCCGACGATTATAAAGAAAGTGTTGTAAAAGTTATGTTTAATTCCACGGCTAAGAAATTGCAAGAAATGTTTTTTAATAAATATAATAGAAAGTTTGACCCGTTTCCTGATGTTGAGTTTGTAGCAGCCAGAGCAGCACGGGATGCCAAAAGACGACAACTTCAAAAGGATCCCTTAAAAAGGAAATTAAGTGCTTCGGCATTGAGCAGTGAAGAATATGAGAAAATTCTTCAAATATGGGATGAGGATTGTCCTGATGGTCTTCAGCGAAAGTTTTTGTTGCATCGCACGAATTAGCCTGGAGAGGTGGGAAGGATGTTCAGCTTGTGTTACAAATTTTTTAGAAGAAAATGACAATATGGGCAATTACACAGGACGAATAGAATACAATCCAGTTTTCTCAAAGACGACCCAAGGGGCTTCGAGAAAATTGGCTGATAGTAAGTGGCTCATTACAAATACTGCTAACCCAAACATTTGCCCCGTTCGGTTATTCAAAAAATTAATCGAAAAAAGAGGTAAATTCATAAAAATTAACAGATTGTTCTTAACTCCCAATGAAAACTTTAATAAGCCAAATTCAAAAAGTTGGTTTAAAAAATTGCCCAATTGGAAAAAATACAATTTCTACTTGGTTTAAGTCTGCAGCAAGTCACATTGGTATTGACATTAAAAAAATTAAGTTACAAATCATTCAGGAAGGGCTACTGCAGTTTCCAAATTTAGCTAAAAAAAGGAGTCGGTGAACAACAACTGATTAAGATTACAGGACATAGCAATAGTCAATAAATTAAACCCTACTTGCAGCTTGATAGTACACACCATCCAGAGCTACAGTTGAAACGATGAGGAGCAGCACTTCAAGTAGCGTTTTAAAGAAAATTCTGACCATCAAAGTAATGTTTGTAATAATTGTACGTTTAACATTACTAACATTTATGAAGCTAAACATAATTAGATTACATATTAGAAAATTAAAGTAGTACATAGGTATAATATCTAAATAGTGAAACCAAATGTTATTTTCTAACTTTAGTTCTAGAAAACTTTCATAAATAATTTAAAAACATCTTATATTTGGTTTTTATTAACATCAGACTACTAATGTTAGTGGAATATCATTTACTTTTGATAATAATTATTATTTTTAAGTAGGTAGGTACTTCAAAGTGTTACCTATGCTTAATAAAACATTTTTTTTTATTGAAATAAACTGTAAATTTCCAACTTTAGTTACATAGAACCTTTATAAATAACTTAAAGACATCTCATATTTCCATCTTTTCTCAACTTTAATCTACTAATATTAGTGGAACATCATTTTTACTTTTGATAATTATGACTCTTGAGTAGGTATCCTACTTACGATTTTATGTTTAACCAAATGAAGCTTTTTTTCTTAGTAAAACAAAATGCAAATTCTAACTTTAGTTATATATAACCTTTATAAATAACTTAAAGACATCTTATATTTCCATCTTTTATCAACGTTAGTCTACCTACTAATATTAGTGGAACATCATTTACTTTTGATAATTATGACTCTTAAATACTACTTCAAGATTTGATGCTTAACAAAATGAAGCTTTTTTCTTAGTAAATTAAAATGCAAATTCTAACTTTAGTTACATATAACCTTTATAAATAACAACTTAGAACATCTTATATTTCCATCTTTTATCAACTTTAATCTACTAATATTAGTGGAACATCATTTACTTTTGATAATTATGACTTTTAAGTACCCTACTTCAAGATTTTATGCTTAACAAAATGAAGCTTTTTTCTTAGTAAAATAAAATGCAAATTTCTAACTTTAGTTGCATAGAATCTTTATAAATAATTTAAAGGCATCTTATATTTCCATCTTTTATTAACTTTATATTAGTGGAACATCAGTTACTTTTGATTATTAGTCTGAAGTAAGCCCTATCTATGTCTTGTTTCGCTGATGCGTTAAAGCATCTAGGCGGCCATGAAATGTAAAAAGAACGTAGTATGTCTAGACTTACAAATATCTTCGTAAAAAATAGATTATTAGGTACTATCTAATTATTAAAAAACTGAATTAACAGAAACAGTATACCTAGTGTATAGTATAAAAATGGCTTTAGACTTAACAAAATACGGATTGTGTAGTTTGTGCAAAGAATATTCAGACATTAAAAAATACCATCGTCAGCTTCCCTATTTATCAAAATGCATTGAAGATCTTAACTACGAAGAAACCACGGATGAAAAACTGTTTACAAGAATCCAAGAATATCTAGTAAAATCTTCAAGTAAATTTAATAAAATATCTAAATTCAAGTTAAATAAACTTGTGTCTAAATATTTTATATATTTTACTAAACATAAACATTTACAATATTCCGAGCAAATTTCAGTTTTAAGTCCTATTTATTCTCCATTAAAACGAGAAAACTTTTGTTAATTTGAACATCACTTAAATTTAGTTACAAACATTTGTTATTAAATTTCTTATTTGAAAAATATTAATGTAATAAATAATTTTTTAAACATTTGACAAAGCAAATTTGCATAAATTTTTATTTTTATAAGCAAAAATATTCACATTAATATGCTTTTAGAAATAAAAAAAATGGTAATAATTCTACATAAATAGTACTGTAATTCCCGCGTCATTATTTTTCCCGGGAAAATTTTTCCCATCACTAGCTATTACACTGGTTTCGTACCATCGGGCACGCCACAAAGCCATAATACACTCCGGAGAGGAAAAGAATAAAAATCCCCATAGTCTTAAGTCAAAAAACCGAATAACAAAAGTCGAAACGCGTACCTCTGTCAAAAATATTTATTTTAATTTGAATTACGAGCATTTTAGCATCGCGCTCGAATGGGCCGTTTGACTCGGACGGAAAAAATTGCGCCGTTCAATTTGTTGAATGTTATTTAGTGCGGACGGGCACGCGAGAATAAACATGGCGGTTCGCTGCTCAGAGAAAGAGAAAAAACGCGAAATGAGAAATGTTTATTGGTGCAAGAAAAAGGTCGAGAGCCAGTGGTAGAACTGCTATGAATGTTGGTCACGGGCACAAAAATTTAGACTTTGTAAAGAAATTTAGAATGGTTTTATTCTTTTTTTAACAACGGAAATATTTCCGAATATTTCACTCATGTATAAATTTTCCCATAAGACACGTTAAAAATCAAAAAATTTCAGCGAAAATTTCACGTTTCATTAAGAGCTAAACAATATTCCAACCGATCATAAAATTCATTTCTGACGTTGCTAAGTTGATATTGCGAAATTTTATTACATTTTAACGAAACAGCACTTTGTAGCGGGTTTAGATTCTCAAATTTTACACTTTTATAAATGACACTTTTTAAGTGACCGCACAGAAACAAGTCTTTCGGTGAAAGATCAGGTGACCTGGCTGGCCAAAGTATCCGGTACCGTGGACCAATAATATTGTCGTTAAAAGCATTTTAAAAAAGGTACTCTCTAACCATACGGGCATTATGGGCGGGGTAACCATCCATTTGGTATATACCAGATCATTTGATCTTCCCGAACAACTTCTTCCAAGGCGGGTCCAATTTGATTTTAAAATAGGTCCAAATAGGTTTCTGCTGTCAGGTTACAGTCCATAAAAAAGGGGCCAATATATGGTGTCCGATTACTCTCACGAATACATTTGTTTTTGGGGATATTGTGTCCGAGTATGAACAAAGCAATGTTCATTTTCTTAGCTCCAATACCGGCAATTCTGAACATTTGGTTCATTATTGAGGGTGAATGTACACTCATCGGTAAAACAAATATTTCTTAAAAAATTCCTATTGTTATTTGCTTATTCCATAATTTCAAAACAAAATGCCATTCTTCGCTCTTAATCTCCTTCCTGCAGCTCTTGATGTTTTTCGAATTTATACGAATAATATTTGGGTTTTTTCAATTTGCGCAATACCGTTGTATGATGTTTATTTACCTCTTGCTCAAGAACCCTCGTACTAACACACACTCTGTAGAATATTAAGATATCTGTTCTCTCTTTCTTCGGCTCTATTCTCGATATCCTGAGTTAAACATTTACAATTATTTATTACGGTACCTTTGGACTCGAACTAACTGACAATACGTTTAAAATGGACGGAATGGGCTTGGTGGGGAAATAAACTGAAAACATTTCAGATACTGCTATAAAACTGTTTCCCGCATAATGCCACTTAATTATGAATACTTTTCCGTCGATTAAATAATTCATATTTTTTTTCAAATGCCGACTGTCACTGATGTATTGACACTTTTCTCCATGTCAGGGACAATATTCATTTTAATGGTGCCTGTTTGGTTTTACTGAACCGAAAATTTGGTAATTTTACAATTACATTTAATTAATAATTAAGATTCGCTTATTAAAATTTTTTAAAACTTGCACGAGGGCTTGGATTGGTCTTTAAAAAGTTATCTTACTTTTTTTTTTAAAAAGTACAGAAACCCAAAAATTACCCCCCCTTTAAAAAAAGGGGGTTTTTTTTTCCCTGGGCGCGGGGTCGACCACCCGGTATAAGAAATATAGAGAAATTTTTGTTTTGATGGTTTAAAATGCATTCTTATTTTTTTTTTCAAAATTTCAATATTTCTGAAATACGTTTAGAAATTTCCAAAATTTTCATTTTTATGAAAATATTTCCACTGGAAATATTTTCATTTACAACAATAAACAGTACTCACATTCAGGGTCTGTATGTGTAGGTGTTTTTTGTTAAAACTGAAAGTCCATTTCGACCAATTAAGGGGGATATTTTGCAAAAAAAAGCCTTTTCTGACTCACTGATTAATCACAAAACCTTGAAAACTACTTGACCTATAAAAAAAAAAACAAATTGCCAAAGGGGGAAAAAGATTAGGAGACGTTAGCTAAGAAAGGATTTTAAGAAACTCCCACCCAAAGAAGTAAAATAAAGGGTTGTATGGCACTTTATCATTTTTGGACTAACAAATGTGAAAAATGGTATGTACGCTCTTTTTGAATGAATTTAAGAGTGTTGTAGGAGACGCCATTCCCAGACCTAAGAACAATATTCTAAAAAGAGTCTGACCTCAGAAACAAAGAGTGTATACAAATTAGAAGGAGAGAAATACTTTCTGGCTCAAAAAAGAAATTCAAGCTTTTTTGACGCTGCTGGGACATAAAGTGCAGTTAAGGTTATTCGCAAAAGTAACACCTTCACGATTAAATGAATTTTTGTTCTGCAGAGCTGGACCGCTCATACCGGGTGGTGCGTCGCCGAGCAGAACATAGGAAATCCCATGTAAATTTTAAGGGGTTAATTATTGGCTCCCCTGTACATTTTACAGAAAAAATGTAAGATCACTTTTTGAAGAGACCAATCTAACAAACCCTCGTGCCAAGTTTCAAAAAATTTTAATAAGGAGATGAAGAGCGAAGAATGGCATTTTGCTTTGAAATAATGGAAAGAGAAAATAACGATAGGAATTTTTTAAGAAATTTTTGTTTTACCGATGAATGAACATTTACCCTCAACAATGAACCAAATGTTCAGAATTGTCGGTATTGGAGCCAAGCAAGTGAACATCGCTTTGTTCATACTCAGACACATTATCCCCAAAAAACAAAGTTATTCGTGGATATTATCGGACCCCCTATCATTGGACCCTTTTTTATGGACTATAACCTGACAGCAGAAACCTATTTGGACTTATTTCAAAATCAAATTGGACCCGCCTTGAAAGAAGTTGTTCGGGAAGTTCAAATGATCTGGTACCAAATGGATTGTTGCCCCACCCATAATACCCGTATGGTTAGAGCAAAGGTTCCCAAACTTATTTTGTCCAACGCCCACTTTAAAAATCAGTTATTTTGTAGCGCCCCCCATTTTTTTTCACCTTAAAAATCTCAATAACATATTAGTGTCGCCTGGAGTTTAATTAGACCTATATTCTAAACGAGGCTTTTCTTACCCGAGAAAGCAATAATAATGCAACTTTACAATATTAAGAATATCTTTTATTCAAAATTATCAATAGTCAAAATTGAGCAATAATAATTCAACTTAACAGTATTAAGAGTATCGGGGTAGCGGGCGGAGTGGCGGGAGGGCGAGTGCGGCGTAACGTTACGTCAGTCATCGATAGGTCGCGAGCCGCGGCTGTATATTTGAGATTTGTCCCTCCTCGCACCTGCACTCTGCAAAAACGTACCGCACGAACGTTGACGGACTATAATACAGGGTTGCACAAATAAATCGTACAATATTTGTTCTCGCCAAACGTGATTTATAATTGAACCTTCTAATTTCAATTTATTTTTTCTTTATTTTTACTAGATTAGGTACAAAAAAAATTCCGCATTCGGCAAGTGCTCAGCTTGGCTGCAACAATAGATACCTATTTTTAATATGTGTCTTTTGAGGTGGGGATCTCACCTGCGACACTTGAAGACACGAATATTTTTCAGTGTTTGATACCTATTACCTATTACTAAATAACTTGAGATATAAATAGCGTTGCGAACGCATTAAAAATAATAATTATTTAATATGTTTTTAGTTTATATTTATACAATAAAATAGGATATAAATGTGAACTAATAAATAAATGTTGTGTAGTAGGAGGATTTATTTCAGTGAATTTTGAGAATAGCTGAAGTTACAAATCACCCATCGCCCCTTAAATCACATCAGCGCCCTCAATTTTTTCTGGGCCCCTTACCGCCCCCCTCTAGGCCTCCACCGCCTACAAGGGGGCGTTATCGCCCACTTTGAGAAAGACTGGGTTAGAGAGTACCTGAAAAATGCTTTTAACGGAAATATTATTGATCCATGGTACCGGATATTTTGGCCAGCCAGGTCACCTGATCTTTCACCCAATGACTTCTTTCTGTGGGGTCACTTAAAAAGTGTAATTTATAAAAGGGTAAAATTTGAGAATCTAAACCAGCTACAAAACGCTATTTCGTTAGAATGAAATAAAATTTCGCAATATTAACTTAGCACCGTTAGAAATGAATTTTATGATCGGTTGGGATATATAAGCTGTTAATGGGGGGTTGTTTGAACATTTGATTAATTAATATTTTTATGTAATTCTCTCCATTATTTTAAAAATTTATTGTATTTTATTTTTCCACGCCTGGTAAAATATTAAGAGTTCAGTTCTCTCTTTTTTTTGATCGATTTTCGTTCTTCTGAGTTAAATATTTACAATTATTTATTGCGATGGCTTTGGACTCGAATTTACTGACAATAAATTTAATGGTTGAAAGGGACCAGATAGGTTTGATGCGAAAATAAATTAAAAATATTACAGATACTATTGCTATTGGTTTAATTTAATTCTAGTATGACAAAATAATTTTTTTAATGATCGATAACAATGATTGTTATTATTTAGACTTAATTGTTTCATTAAATAAAAGGTTTGATAAAAAATAATATTAACATGTCTTTTCCTTTGAATGTAATGGTTGCGAGATTGATGAAACAAAAAAAAAA
Organism: Listronotus oregonensis; assembly: GCA_019359885.1. Taxonomy (NCBI): domain Eukaryota; kingdom Metazoa; phylum Arthropoda; class Insecta; order Coleoptera; family Curculionidae; genus Listronotus; species Listronotus oregonensis. The sequence goes on along the minus strand of JAHBCN010010339.1, from coordinate 3,372 downwards.
GATTCCATGTATTCGGCTGTACGTCAGATTTAACAAAGCCTTGTAACAAATTGTTTGCTGGTGGCTGGTGTCTGTTTGGTTTTACCAGAACCGAAAATTTGGTAATTTTGCAATTACATTTAATTGAATAATTCAAAATTCGCTTATTAAAATTTTTTGAAACTTGGCACGAGGGTTTGTCAGATTGGTCTCTTCAAAAAGTTATCTTACATTTTTTCTGAAAATGTACAGGGGAGTCAATAATTAACCCCCTTAAAATTTACATGGGATTTCCTGTTTCGCTCGGCGACGCACCACCCGGTATGTAAAAGGAGAACATTGAGGGACTTTTTCGCGAGAACAAACATGACTTTAGATTAGTTTTAAGGTCTTGTGAAAGAGAAATCTTGACTCATTGATGAGCGCATGTGTGTGTGGCTTAAGAAATTAAATATTAAAGTGCTTGTGTTAATATTTTAGTTTTACAAGATTGAATTGAAATATAAAATAGTTTTAGCCGTCCAAGTTATGTGCATTTGTGTAACATACGTTTATTTATTATGTTTGTGTACAACTGTATACTTCAAGTCCAAAATTTCTGTCAATGACGCATCGCTCGCTTTTAGAGTGCCCCGGGTTGTGTGGGGTCAGGGGAATCAATTCCAGTGGCGTATGCATTTTAGAAAATAAATGATAAAATTTCGTCAAAACATGAAAAATATTTTTACAAGTAAAAGTTATTTTTCACATTTTCATCAACTCTTTAAATTAGTAACGCCTATATTATTTTTGGTATTATTCGGATTAATGAAAAATGTAATTTTTTTTTGTTAATTTTACACCTCCTATTTTGAGGTCATAGAACACAAATTTGAGTTTTTTGGCGACTTTTCAACGTTTTTCCAAAAAAAATACATTTTTACTTTAATTTTACCTTTCTGATTTCATTTTGCTACATGAAAAAAATAATAAAATTTTAGTCTTAACATAAATTAAAAAAGATGTAAAAGCAGAACGATAGACAATCCAAGTTACACCGACTTGCCAATTCACCACCGATCTTGCAATCTCAATATTAAATACGATATTCACACGCATTGCTCCATCAAAAATATCCACTATATAAGGAACACGACAGCTCTGAGATCATCAGCTTGTAGAATCCAATAACTATTTCGGGTCTTTCGTGTTCCATATTTAGGATTTCCATATCGAGAATATTTTTGATCAAACATTGTGGGTCGAGCGAAGCAAGGTTCGCATACCTTAAAAAAATGTCATAAAGAAAACTATTACAACCTGGTAACAGGTCAACATTTTTAGAATTTCGAGTTGAATTCGGACGTAAACGTTTTACCTACTTTTATTGAAAATTAAGGTTTTTTCCTTACTTTTAAGTGTTTTTTTTTAATATTAACATATGATGAGTTTTTTAAATATGTTTTCGTGCAAATGACAGAATTTAAAGGAATATGTCGTAAAATGGAATTAAACAATTCAATTATTATTATTTTTTTTAATACTATAAGAGGCAGCCAAAAAACAGCCTCTGATTCATGTTTAACAATCGAAAAGTAAAAAGTGTGCAAAAAAATAGCGAAAAAATCGCATTTTCCAGTATCCGAATAATTACTAATATTGATTTTTTTGCCTTTTAAAACTCTGAATACCGCACGCGAATTAACTTTTGTTAAAGTTGCACATATCTTTGCAGCATCCAAAGTGGTTAGTTCTGGATTTCGTTCCCGAACCCCATGGTAAACATTTTTAACCATTATTCGTTCTTTTAACGTTAACTGAGTTTTTTTTATAGGCGGATAACTAGTTATAGGTTGGTTAATATTCATAGTTTACAGAATTAGAAGCACTTAACAACACTAAATCTTTATATACAATTATATACACTAAATAAGATAAACTATTATAAAATTGGCACAAAACAATATCTATATACTACAATTATTAGAAATATATAATAATTAGAAAATACCCTGTATAGCAATTAAAATTTAAACTTACAAAATCTGTCCATAATCAATAATATCTAAATAAAAACATCGAACAGCACGAAAACCCTGTCGATACGCTTATTTTCAAGTCTCTTCAAGTTGTAAACTAAGGAATGTGTGTTGCCACTTTTATTGTCTTCCCGAAAACAATGATTTCAATACATATTGGCGTGCTATTTTAAGTACGATCGCTGGCTGGTGATTTATTCTTGCGAATTATGACAACGTGGCGATGAAACTTTTGGCCGGTTCACTGTTATTTGAGCGGAAAAGTATATCATAGGCTTAAAAATCATTTACTAGTGTTAGATTTTTATTCAGCCGCTTCGTCGGTTGGGTGGCCGGTATTAAATGAGTCACTGACAGAAATTTTGGACTTTAGGTATAGTAGGGTTTGACAATCAGAATTCATGTGCTAGAAGCAATTTTTTATAAACTAAATAATTATAATTCATGCCGCATCTAAAAGTTCTGTATTAAACATGCATATATGATAATATCGTTTTTGCTACCGCAGTTATTTTAGTACGCAATAACCATAGGTGGTTCCCGAACCCAGTGTTTACCGCTTAGTAAACGCGTGTTAAACTGCAGCCCCTCCCCGAGTTCGACATGGACAACCTCAGCTTCGGCGGAAAAGTTACGACGGTGATATCGAAAATAAATTGGCGCGGTATCTCATTCCGGAGCATATTTCTCGAGTACGATCTTTATATTTATTTTGCGATATACAGTCACTAGCGTACCATAACCAGCTGCATCAAAAACAAAAAAAAAATAGTATTTGACACTTGCATTACGTATTTTTTTTACTCTTTTTTTTTAACGATTCGTTTGAAACAATGCTGCAAATGCAAGTTAACACAACAAAGATAAATTATGAACACACTTTTATAGCAAACCGAACTAAAAAGTAGAAAATATTTTTTTAAGAATAAAGAGTTTGTTTTATAATTATTATATAAAGTCCAATAACCAATTATCTATACTAGCAGTGTACAGAGAAAAGATTTGATCACCGTTATCAACGTGTTGTTGTGCTCTCGATATCTCGAGACATAGCAGTGACGACGGGGGTGCCACAGGGTTCCCACATCGGTCCTGTACTGTTTCTGTTGTTCATAAACGATGTCACGTCTTGCTTTACAAATAGTAACTGCTTGTTATTTGCAGATGATTTGAAATTCTTCACCTCCACCCGCCGATAGTTATGCTTTACAACCGATTTAAATCGATTTATAAAAGGATGTGAAGCGAATTCTCTTTCCTTAATATTGCGAAATGTACTACTATCCATTTCACAAAATCTCTTGCACCCACCCAAAGTGTCTATAAAATTGGTGACTCAATCCTGAAAACTTCTTCCACAGTGAATGACTTGGGT
>JAHBCN010010338.1:0-32163 GCA_019359885.1 Listronotus oregonensis | reverse complement strand
GTTTTTATCCCTACTTTAAGCTCCTAAGGGATGTAATTTTAAAAATGTTTAAACTTATAGTTTTTAATAGTAATTATTAACCCACATAACAATTTTCATACTTCTGAATTCACAAATGACAAACTTTTACCCCCTCCTCTCCCCATTCTAGCCTTTTAGGTAAGGAAAATTTCCTAAAATCCTTTCTTAGCTAATGTCTCCTATTTTTCTTGGTAATCAAAAGTCTAATTACCATCATCTCTATTTTTAACTTTAAAAATTACAATTTTTCTGTACACATAACTTTCATCCCCATTTTAACCTCTCCAACAGATGTAATCAAAAAAATTTCAAAGCAAATCATTTTTAGTTATAATTAAAAGCCTAAATACCAATTTTTATTCTTCTAAGTTAAGAAATGATGAAGTTCAATACAAACTTTCACTCCCATTCTTCCCCTCCAGGGGATGAGTTTCCTAAAATCCTTTTCTAGTTTCATCAGGGATAATGAAGGATTCTAATGGTAATAAAAATTGGTCCAGTAGTTTCAAAGCCTATTTAATGCAAACAAAAACCAAATCTTTTTTTTATATTACTAGTAGTTAAATAAACATTTAAACAATTCTTATTTGGACATTTTTTTCTTAAATAATTACAGTTTACATTTTTTTAAATTAAAAGGGCCAGAAATGAGGGTGAAAAGTAGAGGTAGGTGATGTAACACTTTCAAACCTTTAATTCAGTTAGTAATGTCAACATTACATGTTGTAAATAAAATATTTTTTCAAATCTATACTTTAAAACAAATAACACCTTAAAATTGTTTTTTTTTTAAATCTCACCCTGTACGTATAAATAACACTTTAAAAGCTCTCAATTTAATACAATTTTTAATATAAACCTTAAGGGTTGACTTTTGGGATAACCAAATAATTAAATATATAGTCTTGCCCTGTAGCTTTGCCCTTAAGTTTTATTGGATAAATATTTTCGCTGTCCTTACTCCACCGTTTCAAGAACTTCTTGGCCATTAAATATATAGAATAGAAACAGTGTGGTATTCAGTGGATTCTTTAAAATTAAAACATATTTAACTTCTTCAACTCATCTAAAGTAAAATAAGGGTTAAGTTTCTTTCTAAAAATCTCGGCCTTTTAAAATACAGAGATCTAAAATTAGACCAATAAAACAGACCGTTTTTTTCATTCATACAGAAAGATCAGTAAAAAACATGCCAAGACATAACACAGTTCCAAAACCGAGCAGGGAACTGGAGCGGGCCTGTAAAGTGAAATAAGGAATTCACAATTCTCCATTCCACAATTATTCATTCCACTAGAACATACTTCTATATTTCAAACAGAAATATATGCTTCACTGTACTGTGCAGAAAAAATAACAGGAGGGCTTATAAAAACAAGCGGATCTGCATAATAACAGACAGCCACGCGTTACTAGGGGCACTTGTAAACCCCAACTGAAAGTCCTGGGAGAACTCAACAGAGTAACTCTTCTGTGGGTACATTCGGAAATAAAAGGCAACAAAAAAGAAACGGATTAGCTAGCGAGAGAGGGATCATTAACACCATACTTTGGACCAGAACCTGCCCCTGGAGTGACCAAAACCACAGCACGAGGGCAAACCAGGGAATGGACCCAAAATAAACACGGGGAATACTGTGAAAGCCTCAGTAGAATAAGACATGGAAGAAGCTTCATAAGTGGTCCATCCAAAAGAACGAAGGAAGAACTACTTAAAGTAGGAAAAGACTTCGCATAACAGTAGGGCTGCTAATAGGGTATAATAACCTAAGAGGACACCTACGCAAGATAGGCTCATTTAATGGGGACCCATGTTGCAAAATTTGCGACGAGGGGGAAGAAACAGCATATCATATCCTTTGCGAATGTGAAGCGTTAAATCACAAAAGACAGGCATTATTTGGGCAACCGAAAATGAACCCACAGACTCATAGAAGGAACAAGACTAATGGAATGGAATAAAAGATAATGGGAGATTACGCAAGCCCAAGAGGTTGCGTTGCCTTTGGTAGTAAATCTAGATGGCTCCCAGGGAAGAAGAAGGAAAAGAAGAACACCTAAGGTAGTAAATCTAAAAATTTACACATGTATTAATATAATACTTTCTACACTAGTGTAACGAATTCCAATAGTCCCACTCTGCTTTCGGAGTATCAGTACACAAACGTCGGGTCATTCGGATCCGATAATAAAACATAAAGTTGGGTAAGTTGAGACCCAAAAGCCCAAGGTTTATTTTATAGCCTAGTGTGAAGGAAAGGTGTTTACACAGGTAGACTGAGAAAATAAAATAGGTATCTTACAATTTAAGCAAATAGTAATAAATTTTCCGACTTTTGCTGTATACCATCTTTTATTTACCACTCATAGTTTATAAGGTGAGGATAATAGAAAAACCTACACGTTATCAAGTAGAATTTTTATTTTACGCTTTAAAAATGAAGTTACACAATTTTGTTAACAATAGCCTTTTTCAAATTTAAATTAGCCATAATTTTTAATCCCATATTGAAATTTTATACATTGCATTACTTTATTGAATTTTTATGTAAGAAAAGCTTTTTCTGCATTATGGCCTTGTCCTAAAAAGCAGTCTTAATTCTTTCATGACATTTTGACTTCTAAATGTTTGACACAGTTTTCTTTTTTCCCTTTTTACTTTATTTTTACTTACCTTTTTATTTTATTCTCAATATATTTTTTTAAACTACGATTATTTTTCTTTTTCTATGTTAGCAGTTACCGAGAACAAAACATTAAAATATAGGTAAGCGTGACTTTAACAGAAAATTTTTTTCCTAACACCTTTATTTATCTAAACCCAATACTTTTATTACCTGAAAATTATATCAGTTTCAAAACTTTATCCAAACAAATCCTTTTTCTGTAAAATGATTTTTACCTCCAAACAAAAAGCCGTATTTATTGCTAAATAACTTGTTCCATTTTTACTCTTAATTCTTCTTCAAGTAGTGAATTTTTCCCACATAAGTCCAGAATAAGGTGTAAAGTAAAGCAGATTAAACACATAATTTTTTGTTCTTATAATAAAAATGCTCTTGCCTGTTAGACATACCAATAAAGGTCTTAAAATAATATTGCATTGGGGCACTAAAATTCGTCCACCGGACCTGGTTAATATAATTCGCCTCTTAGTACCTACAGCAACACAAAGTGCTACTTTCGTACAGAGGACCTAAAGAAGCCTTAAACTTTCCACTCTGTCCTCTGTGTTATGCCTAAAAATCTGGGATGTGGAACCTGCTGTCTGCAGAAGTCATTTTTGTCCTTACAAACCTTTACATTTTTAAATCTCTTGGTACTAACTGCATCATACCTTTCCTAGGACATCTTTGCTACTAGTCAAGTCCAACTTCTTTATTACTAATTTGAGTGCTGCAACTTACGTTTAATTTAAAACACGACAATAGGTAAATACACATAGTTCCAACAAATTTCACCTATAGCCCAGTCTGTAGATAAAAATTAGGGCTGTTTATGACGTTAATTTGTAACAGGTTGAAAGGTATTAGAAGTTGTAGAGGGTGATTACCTGAATATGACTATATAGTTTTAGACTTGAAAAAACTGTGCGTGGGTGGGGGGTGGAGGGTTAAAAGTGATAAAAACGTATTTTTCGCTTCTGCAAGCGTCATTGTTAATTTTAGAGGAATACGTTCAAAATGTTTTTTTAAGGTATAAAAAAACCTATAATTTGAGCCCGGCTAAAATTGATTTGCTCCATTTGTTTATGAAAAAATGCACCGTTTAAACTAGCCATTTTTAAAAATGTTGATAATTATTGCAAAAATATTTTTTTATTCATTTCTGTCATTGCAAAACATGGGTTTTTTAATTCCTAATTAAATTAGAGGTTCTAAAGCATAATCGGATAATTCTTTGCTAAGATAATTGAGTTTTACTGATTTTACAGCCCTAATCTAGTAGGCTATATCTTTTTTGTTTATAAATATTTTAGGTATTATACACTGTCTTTTGCTTTTTCAAGACTTATATTTTACTAATTTAGATCAACAAAATAAAAAATAATATTAATTCCTTCGTTTTAAGCCTTAAAAAAAAGGTACTTTTTTGTTAATAAACAATTGAAGCCGAAGCGCCCCTGCATAAGTTAAGAATTTTAAGCCAAGAAATATGAAAAGCTGGCTTCAAAACATATATTTAAAAAAAGATATTTTATTTATTTAAATTCCAAATTACTTAAAATTTGCAATAAGCATTCAAAAATAAAAAATATATTAATTTTCAATTTTTTCCAGAAGCATACCTTTAAAAAATCCTAAAAATTCAGTTATTTGATTATAACTCGAAAAATGTTGCATTTGGATCTTGTAAAAATACGTCGTTTATGTCCTATAAAGTTTTGTGTATCGTTAATAGTTTTTAAGATATTGACGCTTTACATTTAAAAAATCCTTTATATCTGAAATTATGCCTTTTCTTGATTATTTTCTGTTTGACAATTTTTACTTCAGATTTGTGTTCATTGGAAAAAAATCCTATATCCACACCCAGCACGCACCACTTTTTTGTGGGCCTGTGTAATCAATTAAACTTAATTTTATTTATATTTAAATTTTTTATCTGAAACCCTATTAGACGATATATCAATAATAAATCTGAAGGCACTTTAGAAATCAAAAGGCAGATTGGTGTTATGAATCCTCCAATTAAAATGGATGGAGAATCATAAATATCTGAAACTGAAACTGAAATTTTAGCTTCAGATTTATTAATTTATATGTCGTCTAAAAGGGTTTCAGATAAAAATTTAAATATAAATAAATTAGCTTAATTGATTACACAGGCCTACAAAAAAAGTGGTGTCTGCTGGGTGGGGGTATAGGATTTTCTGGAGTATTTTTTTCCAATGAACACAAATCTAACGTAAAAATTGGAAGTCAAACAGCAAATAACCAAGAAAGGGCATAATTCCAAATATTAAAGATTTTTTTAAATGTAAAGCGTCAATATCTTAGAAACCATTAACGATACACAGAACTTTATAGGACATAAACTATGTTTTTTTACAAGACCTTTAATTTAAGTAATATATTTTTTTATCTGGATGTAATATTTTTCGAGTTATAATTAAATAATCGAATTTTTAGGATTTTTTTAAGGTATGATTCTGGCAAAATTGATAATTATTTTTTTTATTATTTTTGAATGTTTATTGCAAATTTTAAGTAATTTGGAATATATTTGTTTTGAAGCCAGCTTTCCATATTTCTTGGTTTAAAATTATTAACTTATGCAGGGGGCGCTCCGGCTGCAATTGTTTATTGACAAAAAAGTACCTTTTTTAAGACTTAAAACGAAGGACCTAATATTATTTTTTTTATTTTGTTGATTCTAAATTAGTAAAATATAAGTCTTAAAAAAGCAAAATACAGTTTGTAATACCTAAAATATTTTTAAACAAAAAAGATATGGCCTACTAGATTAGGGCTGTAAAAATCAGTTAAACTCAATTATCTTAGCAAAAAATTACCGATCATGTTTTAGAGCTTCTTATTTAATTAAAAATTAAAAAACCTATGTTTTGCAATGGCAGAAATAAATAAAAAAATATTTTTGCAATAATTATCAACATTTTAAAAAATAGCTATTTTTAACGGTTTTTTTGCATTTTTTCAAAAAAAATGGACCAAATCAATTTTAGCCGGGCTCAAATTATAGGCCATTTTAATACCTAAAAATAAACATTTTGAACGTATTCCCTTAAAATTAACAATGGCTCGTGCAGAAGCGAAAAACACGTTTTTAGCACTTTTAACCCTGCACCCCCCACCCCTGCATACTTTTCTTCGAGTCTAAAACTATATAGTCATATTCAGGTAATCACCTTCTACAACTTCTAACACCTTTCAACCTGTTACAAATTAAAGTCATGAAAATTACCTACGGACTGGGCTACTACGCAACAGCGGACCCTTATGTTTTAATTTACTTATAATTTAATTTAAGTCAGATTTGATCTTCACCATTGGGATTCTTGGAAACTACAGGAAGATACGAAGATAAAATGGGAAAAAGTTGCGCTTTTATCTAAATAACAAAATACCGTTAAGAAACTTTAAAATTTCGAGGATTGCCGGAGACATCTCTGAAAACCAGAAATTTAAAAATTGTTTTAATTTTTCCCAGCCCAAAAAATAAATGCACATTTAAGTTGCCACTTTCTTCTAGGTTTCACCGTTGATTGAGTAATGTTTATTACTCAATCAACGGTTTCACATCTAACGTTTCATCGTTCGGCTACCATTGATAATGGTAGGTTCTAGGTGGTGGTTCTTACGGGCACCATATTGGATTTTTATGTAGTAGGTTGTGTTTTTTATTCTTATTTTAACAATGTCTAGCATGTAATACTTTAGAAGCTTATACCCTCATTTATTTTAAAATATAAATATCGTATTAATTAACCTTAATTTTGAGGAATGCTTTTGTTATTTCAAAAAATTAAATATCGGTACTTGTCAACAGACATTTGCCTGTACAGGCGTTCAAAACAAAATAGGTTTTTTAAACAAAAGAAAAAATTTTTGTAAAAATGCATTGCAAATTTAACAAATAGTTTAAAAAAACAGCACACATGTATTTAGAAATATGCATATCCGGAAAGGCAACAACCGCATAGAAGTATACCTTTACTTTTTGAAAATCGAATTAATAAATATCTAGGTAATTTATCACTTCAAATTATGACGTATTTTGGTTCCAATAGGATGGAACTCCTACACACAATACTAGAGCAATCTACAAATACTTAAATAAGATAAATAGATTTCGCCTAGGTGGATAGGTAATGTGTGGTAACCGGCAAGGTCCTTTAACCTAAATGTTTTGAATACGTTTTTGTGAGGCACTTTGAAATATAAAGTATATAGGAAGTCAGAATATACCACTGTAGAAGACCTTTAAGATATATCAAGGCACTTAGAGAAGAAATGTTTCTAGGGCGGTTAATAATTTAACTTTATGCATCCAAGGGGGAAATGACCATTTTGAATACTTGCTGTAATATTTTTTTTTGTATACCCGATTTTTGAATTATCTCGTTAGGTGTTTTACCTTTAAATTATATTTTTTCTTTGAAATGAGTAATATTTTTAAGTATGTTTATAAAATAATATTCTATAGCAATAGTTTACAGCTAAGTAAACTATTTGCTTTAATAATTAATTTTATTTATGGTTATTATATTTTGGAAATAATTAAGGTTAGTAGCTTTTAAAATGTTATATGTTATACATCGTTAAAATTAAAATAAGGAGCGCTAATTATTTCAGTATAAATCCAATATGGCACCCATAAGAAAAAGTAAGGTTGATAATGATGGCAGAATGACGAAACATCGGATGTGAAATCTGAAAGCACTACCAAATATGCTAAAAAGTAGCAACGTAAATGTAAATACTATTTTTAATTCCTTTTTAAAATTAGGCTAAAAAAAATAACGGGATTTTGAAAATTTTGGTTTTTCTCGGATATCTCCAGAAATATTCGAGATTTTAAAACTTTCCTAATGACATATTCTTGGGCACATACATGCGCAACTTTGTCTTGATTTAAGCCATTTTCGTATCTATTATAGTTCCCATGATCCTGTGATGAGGGTCAGATTTGAATTACCCTCCATGTTATACACTGCAAGAGTAGCCTTCCTCAGCTAAAAAAGTTAACTAAAAGTATGTTTTTGGGGAAACTCTTACCTATATTTGACGCTTTCAAGGCAGATTTTGCTTTTATTGTCTAATTAATTCGATATTTTAAATAATATTATTAGCAACCACTTATTAATGTCAGCAACCTTTAACTTTAAAAAATTGTCTGGTATAACTCTAGAAATATACTGACTACTATTTCTTTTAATAATAATTGCATGTCAAATTTAGCTCAAATGGTTTTAGCAGGCCTTATATACGTTTATGGCCGGCCAATAAAATTAGGAAAGTTAGCGGAACTAATTTAGAACTGGCTGACATTACAGATTGGGTGCACTTATACCTCAGAATGTAAACATAATTGGAAACTGTTATTAACTTGCAGATTTTGCATTTAACTTTTAAAAAAACTATTACATGTGATAAAAAATATATAAATGTAAATATTTTAAATAATTTTTTAATATTTAAATTAAAATAAATAAAATAAAAATATTCAATTGCTTTGTATAATTTTACGTATTAAAAAACTACTATAATTTACTAAAAACAAATTAGTCGTTAAATAACCATAAAAAAAAGAAGTGCCAGACTTAGATTCTCTGGCGTATTTTTTGTCGCTGACCACGAATCTGAAGTCAAAATTGAGAGTCAAACAGCGAAAAATCGAAAAAGGGCGTGATTTAAAATTTTAACCATTTTTTTTTTTTTAAAACGTCAATATCCCAAAAACAGATACACAAAACTTTATATGAAATAAACAATGTATTTTTAGAAGACCTTTATTTTAGGTTACACAGGGTAATTCCTAAGTTGAGGCTTTTTTTTAACTGTGTTAAAAAATTAGCAACTTTTTTAAATAAAATATTTTTTCAAAAACCCAAAAATAACAAAGCTACATAAATGTATTTGAAAGTGTGTCTAGTGCGGGCCAGGGCATAGAAAGATAGTTTAGGTCTTATTTACGCTTGTTTTTGTCATGTTAATCACGCAGTTTAAGTCAGTCGTATTGCTTTAACCGGACGAGGCGAGAATTAATTTTAATTTTAAATCATTGTTAAATCGCGAAAATGGCACAATGCATAAACAATTAATACGTGGATATGTTTCTTATTTATGAAGTGTGTTGTTAATTTGTGCTTCAGGATTGTACGCGCGACGGTTTAACTTGCGGGCACATTCTGGATCCAAGTACTCGGGTGATTGCAAGTCAGGTCGGTTCAAGTCAAAAAAAAGTGTGGACAACATTGCGGGAAAATCACGTCAAACGTGTCCAAGCACTACAGCCAGAAGACTTCCTGGGAGGTGACAACTTACTCAAGACAGGACCGTATTTAAAACCCTAAATAAATGTAAGTTCCTTATTTTTCAGTATTTTGAAAAAAGTATTTTAAAAAGTTATTTATTTTAATAAGTTCTATATACAGTTAAAAAAAGCGTCAACCTAGAAATCACCCTGTATAATCTTTTTGTCTAAAAGCAATAATTTTCGAGTAATAATCAAAAAATCGAATTATCAGGATTTTTCTGGGTATATTTCTGGAAAAAAATATATTTTTTTAATTTTTGGATTTTGTCTACAAATTTTAAGTGATTTGGGATTAAACTAAATTAAATAAAGAAAACGAAAAATCACAATAATAAAAAAATACATTTTCGTTTGTATCTCCTTTATCATTTATCTTATCAAAAATGTCTGCATGATTTTTTATCTAGACAATTTAAAAAGCTTTATTTTTGTTTTTTTAATTTGTTTTTATCTCTTATAGTTTATATTGTAGTAGTCCAAACATTCCGTGGTAGAAGCTTTCTGCCGGTAAATGTACCTTATCGGTTTTTTGGGTTTTTCTCGATTTTTGCTGTTTAACCCTCAATTATGACTTTGTGTTCGCGAAGGAAAATATACCAGAAAATCTAAATCCGATACCCAGCACACACCCTTTTTTGTGGACCTGTGTTATCTTTAAAACGCACTACGAAATAGACATTATGCCACTTCTCGAATTAGACATTGTTTCTCTTTCATTCTCTCTTTAAATAATCCTTTTTTTATACTAAGATATAATACATAGTATTAACAATAGAAGTAACATAAAAAAACGTCGACAGATACAAAATAACAAGATTTCTGTAACAATTTTGTGCTTTTGTTACGTTAAAAATAAAAAAAGTATACATTTCATCAGAGGATTTGTTTTTTATACGACTTCAGGTTATTTAATGCATTGTCAAACAGAATAAAGACTTTTTTCTAGTCCACTCATGATACCATTATAGTCGTTTTGTCGACCACTCAAGCCAATTATGTCGATCTAAACACGATGGGTAGTTTGTTTTCCAAAACTTTTTCTCAAATTCTCTAAGCCGGTGATTTGTTTTTGATCGACTTATTTTTCGTGTCTGGGGTTCTAAAGTCGTATATTAAAATATTTTGCAGCAGTATCTGGCCGTGTGCACTCTTATTCAAAATTTTTGTAATAATAATCACCAGTAAACATAAATTTTTGTTGTGACATTACTGCTTTAAAATAGGGTTTTGAAATGGCCCAATGGCCCTTATAAACGTAGTCAGACCAATACAATTATAAACTTAATTAAATTAATTAGGAACTGCCAGACATTTAAGACTAATGGCTTGAAATGCCTACCCAGTTTAACGCAGTCAATAAATTGCAAACTTTGCTCTCAAAGAGAATTGGTTATTTTGTAAAGGTGTAAAATTAGCAAGAATATGACTGGCCTAACATGCATTTATATATATATATATATATATATATATATATATATATATATATATATATATATATATATATATATATATATATATATATATATATATATATAATATATATATATATATATATATATATATATATATATATATATATATATATATATATATATATATATATATATATATATATAATATTATATAAATAATTAATATATATATATAAGATACGTACAAAAATAAACATAAAAGTCTATACAAATATGGGTCCGCAATGCCTTCGTTTCCGAGATACAGGGTGTTCACCACAAAGCTGACATGTGCTTAAAAGTAAATGGTGGAATTTTTAAAAATTATAAAACCTAGCTTATGTTTTGCCGAACACAATTAAGAACAATAATTTTATTGAAAATTAAAATACATATTGTTTAATTATACATTTTGTTTTTTTTTTTTAATTTCGCTGTAATTAAATCAGATGCGTCCTAATTTTTTTAAATCCAAATATCTAGAAAACGATTACCCATATCAACTTTTTACAGTATACCTTTTTGACGTAAAAATAACAAAACAATTATTTAATTTACTTAAAAATGTAAAACAGGGCCGTACCAAAAAGTTGTGATTGTTCAAAATAGTAAAAGACGTGTAGGTGGCTCCCCCTACAAGTAAGAGCCGTAATAAGATTAGATTTGAATAGTCATACCAAAAAACCTCCGGATAGCAATTTTTACTCCGGTATTTACATTACTATAGATTTTATTTAAAAATAGAAAAATTAAATAAAAATTTTAACACACTGTATTTCGAAAAGGAAGGCCTTGAGGACCCATATTTGTATAGGCTTTTATGTTTATTTTTAGACCCTGACCACGTACCTGAAGTATTGACATTTCCTCATGAATTACCCTGTATATAGGGTGCAACAAGTATGATGTTTACGATTTTAATAGGCAATAGTCGAGTTCTAAACAAATTAAAAAAGCTAAAAACACATAATTCAAAAGTTAACTGTTTTTGAAATATATCTTTTCAAAGTTTTTATATATATATATATATATATATATATATATATATATATATATATATATATATATATATATATATATATATATATATATATATATATATATATATATATATATATATATATATATATATATATATATATATATATATATATATATATATATATATATATATATAAAATATATATATATTTAATTATTTATATGTGACCCAACAATACATACCAGATGCTATTGGCCTCCAAAAAATTAAAAGTAAATCCTCTATTTCAATTTTTTTTCGTAAATTTGATCAAATTTTATCGTCAAATCCCAATTTAGCAAAAATGTTTCTTAAAATTAAAGGCATCTGAAATATTTGCATAAGAAAATTGTTAAGTAAAAATTTTAACTAACTACGACCATAAAATTTAAAAATATTTTTAAAAAAAAAAATACAAACCGAAAATTTGCTTTTAAAACCAGGATTTTTACTCTGGGACGTCAAACAACAAAAATCAATTTTTTACGCAAATTCCAAAATACAAATTTTCTTTTTTAAAAATCCTAAGCCCGCCACTGATTTATATATAATAAAAAAATAATTTTAAATTTTATTTAAAAAAAATACTTTACCTTCTTTGGGAGCGACATATCCGTGGACTTCACAAAACGTCGTCGGTTCCGCAACAGGTGTTCTAGGCGCCGCCTGACTTCCTAATGGCGTAGCTGCGCCCTCTATCGTAAAGAACGTAGTCGCGCGAGACGCCGGCCGTTCAGAAGTTCTTGTTTCTCGTCTTTGACATTTTGCGCAACGCTTCATTTCGGCGCGTACGCGCAGTAACCACACCATGCCGAACAGAGCCATGTCGGCCGCCGGCCGCTTCATGGCAAAAAGAAGGCGCTCATGTCGCCAGTGCTGATGCCTAAATAAAGGAGTGGGGAGAGTTATGTGTGCGAGAATAACAGTTCTTAAAAAACAATTTTACAACTTTTGAAGCCATTTGCTGGCTTTCAGTATTTGATATACTTTGTTACATTTTACATACCTGTTATTTTATTATTATATATCACCTCTTCGCTAAAATAGTGTTACAAGTCAAAAAAGTATTTTTATTGCAATGTTTTAATATTTTAGATATTTGTGCCTAGGTGACACTGGTGTCATTATAACGTTAAGCGAAATTAGTGACGTACCAAACACATACAGTGTCACATGTCGACTTATGCAAGGTGGTTGTCTATCTAAATATTTTAAATGGAATTTTGAATGCCAAGGAGAACTGGAAGTCCTGGGAGAACGTACCAGGGTAACTCTTTGTGGGTGCCGGGACAGTCGGGAAAGACAATGAAAAAGCGGATGAGCTAGCCAGACAGGGATCATCCACGCCATACTTTGGACCAGAACCTGTCCTTGGAGTGACCAAAACCACAGCACGAGGGCAAACCAGGAAATAGATCTAAAACAAACACAAAGAATATTGGGAAAGCCTCAGTAGAATAAGACATGGAAAAGGCTTTATAAAGGGCCCATCCAAAGGAACAAAGGAAGAACTACTTAGACAAAGTAGGAACAGACTTAGCATAACAGTAGGGCTGCTAACAGGGCACGAAACCTAAGAGAACACCTACACGAGATAGGCTTATACAATGGGACCCAAGTTGCAGAATGTGCGACGAGGGAGAAGAAAAACCTACCATATCCTGTGCGAATGTAAAGCGTTTAATTACAAAAGAAGGCATTATTTGGGCAACCGAAAATGAATCCACAGAAATATATTAACCAACTAGTCTCGGGGTTATACAGACGTGTAGAAGGAACAAGACTAATTGGAGGATTGGTATAAAAAATAATGGGATATTAGGTTCAAAAAGTTTAAGAGGCCGCGCTGCCTCCGGTAGTAAATCTAAACGGCTTCCAGGGAAGAAAAAGAAAAAAAATATTTTGAAAAGTGTTGTTTGTCAAGTATTATTTATTATCATTATTTAGGGACAGTCCACGATGGCTTAAAGCCTCAGTACTAAAACACCGTAAGTGTCTTAGTAACAGAACCTTGTAAACACGTTATTTTAAACAATCTGTAAATTTGCTCAATAAAGGTGTCTGTCGTGTTTTTAAACCTGACAATTCCACTTACGTATAAATATTCCCATTTGAAATATCAAAATTCGAAATTTCTTCTCGGATAAAGTGGAAAAAGAGAAAATGTAACCGCAAAAAAAAATCAACAATGTTACGGATCTATCAATCGTGTCGTCGCCTTACCTTAGTAAGAAAAGTATTTTATATTGTTAATTTATTTGTCCACAATTGTGTCATTGCTTTAATTGTGAAATTATCTTTCCAAATATCATTGGTGCTTATAATGATTTTGAACCGGATATTTTTTGCCCGGTTTCAAATAATTCCGTAATATTTAATTTTTTTATTCTTATAATGTGTCAAGTTCGTATTTTTTTTTAAATCCATGGGAGTGCCAAAACTTTTACCCATATTTTCAAAATACTTAATATGCTAACAGAAAACCCAAAAAGTGTTAAAACTAAATTTAAACGCCGTTTTCTGATACTTTGCTTTTTAGAGCTATGACATGACACTATTTAAGCAGAGGAGCCATATAAGTGCATACACCAGCACAATTAACAACAAATATTTAAAAATTTAGCAACAACTTTTCCTAACTGCTACTTGAGTTACGGTAAGGGGCTCTTGAGGTTGCTTGTCGAGACGCGAGAGATTCTCACTAACCACAACTAGGAAATATAAAAATAAAATTTTCATTTAGAAATAAAAATAATACGGAGTATCTAGAATGGAAGATTAGATCACAAAATATATTCAACAAGGCCGGTTAGTTGACGTTATTTGCTAAGGCCAAAATCAGCCACTGCCCGATTTTTTTTTTGCACATAATGAGTTTATGGGTCTAGTAATTTACCCATCATCACATGAATTTTTTTTGAGCACTGGGTAAATCTAATTGGCCAGAACGTGTTTTGGGTAAATTACATCACCCACAACGCGAATAAAGCTTTGGCGAGCTTTTATTTTAGGTTCGAGGTGAGTTGTCTGCGACACTTACGGGTACGAATTATTGAATTTTTATGACTTGGATTTCTTTGTGTGTCTTTACGAAAATATTTTAAGATGAAAGCTGAATTTATATAAAGATTGTGAAAATTAATGTTAACCTTATATAGAAGTTATAAATAAAGCCAAAGTTGCACTATAAAGAAAACCAAATGGGCTTGAATTATTATCAAAACAATATCGCAAATTAAAACGATACAATCTATTAACAGTTTACAAAAAGGATAAACTACTTCACAAAAAACATTTGGAAAATCAATCAGGCTTAATTTTTTATTGTGTAGTAAGTGAAATATATGATGTAATACACCCAGTTAATTTACAAATAGGACACAAAAGAAAAAAGATAATTGAAAATAAAATAAAAAAAATACTGCAATGTTATTAGAGAGGTAATTCATAAATATTTAGACATTTGCCAATTGTGTGCTTTGAAGAGAGAAGCAAAGGATTAGTTGTGAAACCTATGATTATGGTGAGATGAATTCACGTTGCCAGGTAATGCAACGCGACGTGGGCAAAAGAAATGCTCCACAAAGCAAAGCAACAGCCGACAGGCAACAGCGTTTTGGCAAAAAAATCGGATAGTGGCCGATTTCGGCTGTTGCGACATATCTACCTATTTACTTATGTCTTCTTGGGTGTATTTTTTGATCTTATCTTTAATTAAAGAAACTTTTACTATTCTTAGTTCTAATTAAAAATCTTATGTTAATATAAGTTCATATACTTTTGTCATAATGAGTTAAAATCCTGGCCAAGAGAACTCGAGAGAATCAAGAAGAAACCAGCAATGACAAAAGACTGAAGATCTTGAGAAGTTCTTGAAGAAATCACTAGTAAGGAGGGTTAAAAACGAAATGCCGTTCATAAATTCGAATAAAATGAAATTGTTTGTGTTTTTGCAGCCAGACTCAAGAAAAATGCATCAAGATTTTGTTCATTTATTTAAAGCTAAAAAGGAAGTAAAATTTGCTACTTTCGTAGAATAGAAAAAAAAACAGCAGTAATATCCAGAGATAAAGTTGATCAATCCGATAGGTAATAAAGATAAAGCCTGCTTAGGTCTTTTTTGGACGCACTTGATTTTGCAGGTTCAAATTATATATTATATGTATAGTAGAATGTGTATAAACTAAAAAGACAAAACTACGCTGGTATTTAGGGATTTCATAACCTCTGTTAGGCTAGGCGCAAATTGAGACGCGTATGCCACTAGTTACAAAAAAGCGCCACACCACCCACGCTATACGCATCTTGGTTTGCGCCTAGCCTTAAGCAATTAATGAACTGTTAATTTAAGATCTTTTAGGAACAAAGGTAAATGATGATTTTGTTTATTAATGGAGCTTTTTTCTAAACAGTTAATTTTTGATTTGGGCTGAAGCAGTAATGAAAAAAAGTAATATTCAAATAGATAATGAAATGGTAAACAAAACCAAGGGCATGATTAGCTGTACAAAGGCGGACTGTGCCTGTAAAATGTAAGATGTAAAAATAGATGCAAAAACTAAAGACATACTCATTGTATTTCTTGTAAATTGTGGAAATCAATATTAACTTGTAAGTAAATAAGTTTTAAGATATAGTACATTCCAACAATAGCATAAAATATAAAAATTAATCACCTGTCCCTGACACACATTCCCCTCCACCGGGACTTTTATTTATTCATCGCACAGGAGGAAACTACCCCCTAAAGTCCCACTTTGTTACACTTTGTTACCACTATCTAAACACTTATATTGCACTTAACGATTAAATCACAATTTTCCGAAATCACTTCTCCGAATCATGGTTTTATGTAGGACACAAACATCATTTTACTTAGAGGATAAGCAGCTTGTGGTTATTAATGCTTACTTATGTCAATCAAAGCGGATTTTGACATAATATCCCATCGGGTTGGATTAATTGCCTTAAGTTTCAGTCAAGTTTAGGTCAAGTTTTTGTTTGTTTCGATGTCGGATTATCTGTGGAGAGAAGGCGGAATTTAGCAGGGATGTTTTTGTATCCAAATATTGCTATTAATAATACTGCGTGGGCCAATTTATCCAGAATTATTTATATGGTGTTTTGTTAACAAAAACCTATTTAGGATACAAATTTGGGATGTAACTTAATGTACCTTTTTGTTGTTTGAAACACATTTTAGTTTATTCTTGTATAGAGTGTTCTTTATTAAAATATATTTAAGAGTGATCTCAAAGGCTATAAGATACCGCAGGTTGAAACATCAACAGTAATTGTATCGGTTACTACAAAAAAATAATAAAAATATTGATAAAAAAATCTTCCTACAGAAAACTTACATTATTCTTGGATTTTTATTAGCACATGTCACTACTCTATTTATTTTTAAATAATTTATAAATATTACATTGGTTATAGGCACCATATTGCCTTTCTAGCTTATAGAGCGTTAGCCCATCGAAAAAAATAGTCAAATCGTACCCAGTATCCCCTTTTAAATATTGAATATTCACTATGCGCTGATTATTTATTGATAGGTTTTGCAGGATGACTGTGATTTATTAACTAAAAAATAAGAAAGTGTAAAAATAGCTATCTTGGAATAATTATGCTCAGTATGCCGTCCAATGGATATGGGTATACGCGATAAATAACATTTTTAAAACTTTAATTTAGCATAATAAGTACGATTGTTCCGAGAATTTTTCAGCATAATTTTTCTCATCAAATTTTATTTGATTAATATGACATACTAAGCATAAATTGTTCCAAGATGGCTATTTTTGCACTTTTAAGTGCTATTTAGTGAATTAACCGCGGTCATGCTGTAAAACCTATTAATAAATGATCGAGGTCAATATTCACTATTTAAAAGGAGTACGATTGATATCTTTTTTCTTTGATGGGCTGACGGTTTATTAAATAACTTTTAAGTGTTTAAATTATTAAACCAGAAACATCACAAAAATAATTAAAAGTTTTTAATTATTAATACACTAGATACAAATTCTACTGACCTCGTTTTGATATTCTCAAAAAGTTGCAATGAACAAACTAAAATCAATGTTAAAAATCTTTTAAAATTTATTTAAGCATTTCTCAAAATTTAAATTTTAATAATTTTTAGAATTTTTTAGTTTGAATAGTTTACTAAATAGCTTAAGAATGGGTTTTGTGTGGTTAGTATGTAAAATAAAAAAAAGAAGTTGAACATTTGCTAGTGACGCCCTAGAATAAAAAATAAATAAATAAAGTTTTTCTTCGAAATGTAAAACATTTAGTTGTAAAGTACCTATATAAAAATAGTATTAAAAAAAGTTATATTGGTATGCAAATTTATAAGTCAATGATAATTTAATCATTTATCAATTTAAAATTGCTATAAAAGTAGATACTTGTTTTTAATATATTTTTAACTAAGAGTAAAAGATTATTAGAAAAAAGTTTTTTTTTAATAATGTATAATAGGTTTTGCAAAGTGGCACCACAGCATTATTAACCTTTTAGCAGTTGTATGACAAACCATAAGAACGAGACCTTTTGTTAGACTGTATATTTTATGCTTTTATAACATTAAACAGTTAACATATATTATGCCAATATATACGTTTTGCTGCCGAGAATTAAAATAAAAGCTAAAACCTGCAAATTAACCATCGCAATACCACTAACCGAAATACCAGAGCCCCACATATTTGTTGGTACTCAAAATGTGCAACCAGTTTTTACATACCATACTCTTAGTTTAAAATTTTCATAAGTACACCAAATCGATTAGACCGGGATCCAGTGGGCTTTTTTTTGATGATTTATAACAAGCTAAAACTTTGTGAGTGGCTTCGTTTCGACAAATCGCCCAAATTCTGACTGCAGCAACATTGGACCGTGATAGGACTGCTTCCGAGAAACCTCCAAACATGCCGATTTTTCAGGTGTTGCATAATTGATACCTAACAGGTTGATTCTAATATATTTTGTTAAGATTTTTATGAAAAGGAACAAAAAGTATTTGTCCTACAAAAATTATGATAGGTATACTGAGTCCTCCACGTCAAACATGCCGAAAAAACTTATGGGTATAACCTCATCACTAACAAGCTAATTTTTTAAATATTGTTTAAGACATATTTTTAAAAATTATTCACAGTATTGTCCTACAAATAGGTCAATAGGATTTTGTAGTCCTACAACTTAAATATGTCAATTTCAGGGGTGCTACTGCACTCATTACTAACAGTAGGATAAAAATAGCAGATGGTAGGTAAGTATATTCCATGAAGAAAAAATGAAGTCTCCTACAAAAATAGTGATAGGCAGAGCTAGTCCTATAAATGTTCGAAACATTTTTTTCTATAAGATTGATATACATAGATTTGACAAATTATTACCTAGATAGTCGGAAAATTGGAGAAACAGGTTTTTCTTTAAAAAGCAGGTCAAGTCAACTTTTATTCAGATTTTACTTTAATTTTGAATGAAATAAATCCAAAATTGTATACCAATTCTTTGGAACATTTAGAAGGGCAAACATGTGCTTCTTACCAAGATTTTCCGAATGTTTTTTTTGTCTTGTCGAAAAATTTTTTGGAAAATTTGAAAAAAATTCACATATGTACTTGTCCTTCGTAATGTTACAAGGCAGTCGTACACCAATTTTCAACTTAATTTGTGCAATATTTTTTTAGTTAGATTGGAATAAAAATAAAACTGCTTTTTAAAGATTAATTTAAAAAAATTAAATTAAAAGTTAAAATTAAAAGAAGAATCATTTTTATAATATTAAAATATTGAAAAATCAGAATCATAGTCAACTTTAAACATTCCTGGAAAACCGAAATTGATGCTCCTTTTGATTTTTACTAGATGCTTTTTTCTGAAATAAGTATTTATTTTTCTAACAAGTAAGAAAATTGTCTGGATATAATAATTATTGTTCTTTATCACTTTCTACATCACAATCATCATCAGTGACTTCGGTATTATCATCATCTGTACCTTTTTCGTCGTCATCGATTTCACTTTCATCTTGTCTTTTGGCTAATAAAAGAATTAAATATTTTAATAAACTGTAGTGAACTATTGTAAAAGGTAATATATTAAAGAAAATTATTAATCAAATACCGTTAAAGGCAGTAGATAAATCTTTAAAAGATGAGCTTTGGATCCATCGAACCAGTAATATTTAAAGCAATTATCAATTTTACTTCAACCATAATGTTATGTTTTTTTTTTCTGTTGGATATCGCATGTGAGCATTGCACCATGCATTGCGATATAAACAGTTCTCTTGACCTGTTGTAGAGATCGAACGCTGTTAGAATGACACCGATACGTCACGGTTTTATAAGGGTTTGCCATAAGAGACCGTGACGTATCGGTGTCATTCTAACAGCGTTCAGAGTCTAAAAATTCTTCTTTACAAGATAGATTTGAGGCATCATATAAAATATTTTTTTTTCAAATTTTTTCACCATAGCTTTTAGACTTATAATTTTTTTCAAAGACCTTGAAACGTCCTTGATCGATATTTTTTTTATTTTGGACTGTATATTCTGCACACATATACATAGACATAACCGAACTGATGCAGAATTCGTTTTTGCTGATGTTAATAAAACGGTACCTAAGACTGGCTAATTTCAAAGAAGAAATGGATTTTTTTAATTTACCGTTGCTGTTGAGCCCTGCTGCGGTAGGTTTAGAGACTTAAAAATAAGCCTGCTTAGTTGTTCTGCAAAACAATATTTTTAATCTCTATACAGGTATTGGACTTTGGTCTTTATTTAATTATAAATGGGTTAACATTGTATAGTTATTAATAAAAGCTTTTAATTTAAAAACCAAATAAGAAAATGCAAATTTATTATCTTTACATACACATCCCATAAACATTGTTTTTTATAATTTTAGTAAAAATTCTATTTTAAAGTTGTTGCTTGTGAGTTTTTTTATGTCAAATTCTGTAAATTTTCACAAATTTCTCGTATTTATTTTCATTGGAGTCTGTGCTTATTAATTTTTTCCTTGATATTGTAAATGTAGATTGTTAAATTTTTGCTAGATCTCCAAAAAAATTGCAAGAAGTAAATAAAAGCTTTTAAACGGTAAAGATATTCACGGAAAAGGTAGACTGGGCTTAATTATTTGCTATTTTATGCAAATTCTATGAATAATAAACAAAAAAAAATACTCTGATATAATTTGAAAGTTAAAAAAACAGGTTTTACCCTAAAAAAATATCTTGATGATAAAACAAAAAAAATGGCTTTTAATAAATATATTTATTTGGCAACAAGTACCTTAAATCAAGTTTTTTGGGACGAAAGCTGAATAGCAGAAGAGTCTCAAAAAACTAATTAAGGTACGTGTTATTAACAACAATTTTTTTATTTACGCTTCAAAAACATTTTCATTTTTTATTTGTAAATTAGTCGTTTGACAACGCCGGTCAATTTTTAAGAAATGTCAAAATTTAAAAAATTAGGTGTTTAATTGTTTTATTGAAATAAGTAGCCATGACGACTTATTTGAACCAAGTCCAAAAAGGATTTATTTAACCGACTTAATAAGTCCGTAAATAAGCTATTTTTAATAACGAAGACCTATGAAAAAAAAGTTATACAATTCATGGCGCGCTCGTGTTTAATGTGTAATGGGTAATGATAATACGCTGTTTATTCTACAAACGTCAACAAATAAATTCAGAAACATTCTCTTTTTAATGATAATAATTATTAAAGATAAGCGGATGCGCAAGGTGGCTTAGACCTGTGTAAATAGTTGCTATAGTAAAGAGACATTAAGCTGTCAGTGGACACTGTCGACAATATTATTTTTAAAATTACTTATTCGATTGCGTTTTAATTTCGTATTGACAGTTATTAAGTAAGTTCTATCAAATAATAACCAATTTATTCATTTGAGTCATAAATAAAAATTTTGTTTTTGTTTTTAGTTTAATAAATATTAAGTTGTTGACGCTTGTTTTCTTGTTTGTTTGTATGTATGTTGCTATGATAACACTTTTTCCTACTAGCGTGTGAAAAGCAGCACTTTTCCGCACGCAATTTAGTTTGGAAAGTGTCACTTTTCCGCACTAGTGCGGAAAATAATCACTTTTCGCACTAGTGCGGAAAAGTAAACCCTTGCAAATTTCCCACTTAAACAGGTACTTAAAATGTTTTTAATTCTGAAGTTTGACTTAGTATAATTCTATTATTGGCATAGTATTCTTTTATGTGTACAAATTAGGTGTAAAATCAACGAAATATTCACTAAAAATTAATATTGTTTTAAAAACATTGTTTCAAACATCCTGGTATATATTAAACTTGCTTGTCAGATTCTTAGTTTTGACCGGTGCCGGTGTCCATATTATAAAAGATCAAAGTCATTAAAAGTCATCGATAATTAAAAGTGTCTTTAGTACATTCTGATCAGTATCATCGATTTTGAATAAAAAACGTTCCCCATGGAGTCTTCTGACGATGAATTACCTGAATCCATTCTTAAAGCAGCCGAAATAGCAAATTTAGATTTGTTGCCGTCCAAGTCGAGGCACAGGTACGAGAAAGAATATACAGCATTTACAAGCTGGTGTGGCAAGAAAAAAATCAAAAGTATGAAAGAAGTTTTTATGGCATATTTCGCGGAACTTGCTAAAACATGTAAACCCAATACCTTATGGTCAAGGTATTCCATGTTAAAAAGTGTCATTAAGATCGAAAAGAACATGGATTTAAGCAAATATTTCAAAGTTACATCATTTTTGAAGAAGCAAAATGTGGGATTTAGACCCAAGAAGGCCAAAATTTTCTCGAAAGATGAAATAGCAAAATTTATTAATGATGCTCCAAATGATGTCTATCTAGCGATGAAGGTAGCTACAATTTTCGGACTAGCTGGTGCGTGTCGTCCAAAAGAATTGATGAAAATTAGCATTAAGATAGAAAGTATTCCAGTTTACGAAAGCCCGAAACACCACACAAAAGATTTTTTGTTAATTACAAAAAATTGGCTTGTACTGTCCAGTGCATAGGAATAAATACTTTTGGCAAAGATGCCCTCTGAAATAGCTGCCTATTTACATCTTCCAAACTCAGAACTTTACACGGGACATAGCTTTCGCCGTTCCTCAGCTACAATGTTAGCTAATTCTGGTGAAGGCATAACAAATATTAAAGGACTTGGAGGTTGGAAGTCATCATCTGTTGCAGAAGGCTACCTAAAAAGCTCTACAAGTTTCAAGAAGGACTTATCAAACAAAATATTATCCCAAAATTCATCTACCTTTGAACACAGCAAAATGCACTCAAGGTCCATTGTACCGTCTTCTAGCAAGCAACAATGTGTCTCTGTTACCTGTAACGACGACCGGTTCAATTGCACCTCAACGGCAATCTCCAACTCTGCAACTTACCCACAACAACTTGCCTCTGCGATTCATTTGCAAAATGCTACCAACTGTTCTTTTACGATTAATGTTAATGTTAATAATAATAAGTAGTAATGGTAAAAATAAATATTATCTAATGGTTGTTTAGTTTGATTTTTTCCACACACTCGTAGAAAAAATGTTGTACCTAACACGTACGGAAAGTGTCTTTTCCACCCTTGACGGCTTACCCGAACTCCGCTTCGCGTCGTTCGTGTAACTGCCGTCGCGTGCGGAAAAGTATCACTTTCCGCACGCGTAGTAAGTCGAGTAACGACGGATTTACTGACGTTTGAAAAAAATTAGGTATATTTAATTGGTGATTTAAAAACTTTCTTTAAGTTTTAATACCATGAAAAATAAAATTACAAAAAAAATTGGTTTTTATCTAAATTCGATCAGTTTTATAGAGATTTTTTTAATTTTTAAATTACATGCAAGTAAGCAAGAAATAGTGCATAAATATTTGTTTATTTTTTTAAAATAACTAAAATACGATGCAATAAGTGAAATTTGTAATGAACTATATATAACTAAATTTAATATTAACAACTGCTTTTCCCATAATCCCGAGAACATGATTATTTACACACAATTTAACACACCCTATATGTACTTGAATAATAAATCATTCCGCATTGTGGGTCAGAAATTAATTGCTTTAATGAAAGGGCCCAAAGGTCGATTTTACCCCATTTAACAAGTTATAACTACAAGCTATTCAAAGGTTATGGCAATGAAGGGTATTCATACAATTAGCATGTCGAGACCAGCACGCAGTTTAAACAGATAAAAAAACCACTAAAAAAAGCAGACGTATTTGTTAAGTAAAAGCTATTGTCAAGATAAAAATTAAATTTTCCAAGCAATGGAGGATTTTCGGTTTATAAAAATAACTGTGAAGGAGCTGATAATATTAAAATGGTTTCACTGTACAAAAAATTTCCATGTTACCAAGGTACAGAAACTGTATTATAAAAACCACGAAGAAAAACGTCAAATATAGACTCTAGGCTTTCTTTTTAATCAAAGAAATATGGTTTTTTAATAAAACGAAGGAATACAGAAAGACTGAAACTGAAAATAATAATTTTGTTATAAAAAAGTGTCTATAAAACTCTACAATTTAAATTACTCGTCTGAGGGCGCCGCACAGTGGTTTAAAACAGATCAAAAGTCACGAATTGGGTTTCTCTCGCAAAACAATTTTACTGAAAACGATAAATATAAAAGTTTAAATGTTATAACTCTAAAACGAACAAAAGTATTAAATTGTATTTATTTAGCAATTTATACAGGGTGTTCGGCACATGAGTAGACATACGTAAGTCTGAGATAGGTGGGCCGTCTGCTATGCGGTGCACCCAGATATTTTGACCTGGGCCCTAAGAATTTTTTTTGAATTTGTTTTATTTTTATTAAAATTTTTAATTTTCGAATTTCAAACTGAAATAACTTTATGTTAAGTCATGGAACTGACAACATTTTTATTTTATTTTAATCTGAACTAATACTAGAATCATACAAATTTAATAATTGGGCCCATGACAGCAACATAGAAAAATACGGGCCCTTAAACCAAACAGAAAAAAATCTAAGAGCCAACTTTGCATTGCATTGCATTTCTAATTAGTCAAAAACATCTTTAATTTATGCCCTTTCGAACGATATGCAATAACCACAATTTGCTTAAAAACAGCAAGAGTTATTTGTCAACTTTATCAAAAGTAGAATTTCGAAAAAAAAATGTCTACCTTGATATTAAAGATGTTTTTAACTAATTAAAAATACTCGATCATTTTTAGTTTTTTTTTTAATGCAATGCAAAGTTGGTTCTTAGAATTATTTTCTTACCTCTTTTTGTGTTTTGAGGGCCTGTATTTTTCTTTGTAGCTCTCTTATTAAATTTGTATGATTCTAGTATTGGTCTAGATTAAAATAAAATAAAAATATTGGCAGTTTCATGATTTTTCAAAAAGTCATTCCAGTTTGAAATTCAAAAATTAAAAATTTTGCAAAAATAAAATTAAAAACATTCTTAAGGCCCAGGTCAAAATATCTGGGAGGACCGCATAGCAGACCGCCCCACCTATTTCACATTTACGTATGTCTACTTATGTTTTGAATAAACTGTAGGTATAGGAGATATTAACAGAATATTTTTTTAATAAAATTATAAATATAAAGTTTAAAAATTCTAGTTATTTTTGATAAACAAAATTAAATTAGTTTAAGCAGCGTTATATTTTTTATTAACTCTTTATGCCTGAGTCAGAATTTCATCTCCTCTATCAAGTTCAATGTCAGTAGAAATTGAAGAAGGATCAAAACCCCTAATTCTAGACTTTTTTTGACAAAAATGGATTTTTCATATTGGACTATCGCGTTGTCTAAAAAAAGTAAAAAGCCGTTTAAATGCAATATGAGCATGTTTTGGTACTGGGACAACGTTACCGAAAACTAAGAAAAAATCCGGAACCCACGGAATACAGTGGGACGAAGCGTTCCTGTACCACCCAAATTACTCTACAGCTCATATTAGTTCAATCATTTAAGCTCTTGTTTGTTTTAAAAGGCTTGTCTTGAATTTGTCTATCGGTTTTTTTTTTTATTTTTGATTTGGTTTTTTATTTTTAGGAAATTTGTCTCCAAACCTTGATTTTTATGAAATAAAAAACAAATTTTCGGCGCAGAAAATGATTATACAAGACTAGGTTTTGGCATACATTTTTTTGCTTAAAATCTTCCTTTTAATAAGCCTCAAAAGGCTGTTCGCGTAAAAACGAGGGCCAACTTTTTTGTTATTTCTACAAACGGCCATAATATTCCGAAATTTTTCACCCAAAAGGGATTTTTACCCATAAAACGTGCAAGAAAAAATTAATTCAATAAAAATTACTTAAAATCATTTAAGGAAACGAATAATATTTTTTAAAATTTTTGATTCTCTGGAAAAATGCCCGAATAAAAAATGTTTGAGACGTATGCAAAAAATTCTACAACTTTTTTTATATTTTGGCTGTTATGGTCTTCTATCATTTAATAAGGTAAAGATCCCAAAGACTTTCTTATCTTTATTTTTTTTCCAAAGCCTACACGTTTTTCGGTAAAATATTGGTCAATTATTTATTGAAAAATACCCGTTATGTTAAAAATTGTCGCTTTTATAGAACAATATTTTTTGCAGTATATTTAGTGCCATTCAGGAATATGGTTAAATTTTTTCGGAATCCGAAAATGTGTTCAAAAATTTGTAAAAAAAATATTAGTAATCCTCTAATAATTCTGTAGCAATTTTTGTTAAATGAAATTTTTTCTGTACCTTTTATTAGTAAAAGTAAAAGCGTGAAAAATTTCGGAATATTAAGGTCGTTTGTGGGCATAAGACAAATTTTGCCCCTCATGTTTATGCACAGTTTTTGAAGCTTATCAAGTGGAAGATTTTGCGCAAAAAAATGTACGCCCCCGTATGATCATTTTGGCGCCGAAAATTTGTTTAAAAAAATCAAATTTCTGGAAAATAAAAACCCTTATAAAAAATCCAAAAAAAACTGATCGATGAGCAACTTCAAAACGAGATTTTAAACAAAAATGAACTTAAACGGATGAACTATATGAGCTGTAGAGTAATTTGGGTGGCCCAGTGTCGCTTTGCCCCACTGTGCGGTAGCTAGTACTTAGGCTTTATACACGCCTTCGCTTATATTGGATTTAGCTGTAATTAATGCCATTTTCCAAAGTATTAATAGTGGGAATTAAAGAAAAAATTGTTTTAAATTATTTTTTAAAATAACGCCAATTAGCCATAGGATTTTTCTTTATTCGGACGTCTCCAAGACTCATTATTAAATTATTCCTAAACACTAAATGAGGCCCTAATAAATTTTTAGTTTACATTTCTTACAGTTTCTGAGATACCATAATGGTGATGCTGTTTTACTCGAATTTCATCGCGGTCAAAAATGCACATCTGCGATAATTTTTATAACTTGCTGTTGACACTTAATCAGTTTTGGAAAATTTAGGGAGTTTTTAAGGTACTAAAAGTGTCAACATTCTTGGTAATTTTGTTTTTAAAAATAAACAAATTTTAAATTTGCACCATAATTACGTAAAAAATTAGGGCTTAAAGCTTTTTAGTCTGGACTACGATTTCTGTCCGGTGTATTTTTATGGTCACCCACCCGAAATATCTTTTTCGTGGAAGCGTTCGTAAAGAAGTACTCTGCCGAGCTAAGGGCGAAAAAATAAAACTTTCTTCAGTAGTTGTACACTATTTAATAAATGCCGTTGTTAGTTTTAGTTTGTTCCCTGTTGTCTAAGTTTCTTTGTAATTTTTAATATTTTAGTTAAACAAAAAAAAACATTTTTTTTTAATTACAAATTTAATATAAAAAAAGATATCTCGAAAAAAATATTGGACATAAACTAATACTATTATAAGTTAACTTAACCTTCATCAAGCCGCACAATAAACCCTTTCGTAAGCCATCCGTTTTATGAAATTTAGGGATCTACAAGCAATTAACAAAATGTCAATAGTTGTTGTTTGTTTACAAATATTAATAAAAAAATAATAATTTTAAAATATTATTATCACCACATAAATTTTATGTTATAGTTTTTTAAATTTCATTAATTAGTCTTAAAAAATAATCATTGTTTTATTTTTGTTGTTATTTAAGACTTCTAGAAAACATATTGTTCTTAACGCATGTGTAAAGTGATTTTTCCGCACTTGACTGCTTGCAACAGCAGTCGCGAGCGGAAAAATATTACTTTTCGCAATTGCTAGAAAAATAATTAATTTTAACAAGCGTACGGCAAATGCTACTTTTTAAGCACGCATTTAGGCTTGGTAAACACATGTATCCCGCATGGAGCGCACGTCTGTACGGCGTGCGAAAAGTATCTTTTCCGCACTCAACTGCTTTCCCGAACTTCGCTTCGCTACATTCGGATATCTGCAGTCACTTGGAAAAAAGTATTACTTTTTGCACTTGTTAGTATAATACATAGTTATTTATGATATTAGTGCTAAAAGTGACATTTTATTTTATGAGAAGGGAAGTTTGCCCTTAAACAAAATAAAATCACTTTTAGCACGTATATCATACACTATTTTTTCTACAACCACCATTCAAAGTCCAAATCAACGAATTCTTGGATAGAAATAAAGTAAACCAACCTTGTTTGGCATTAATATATTCAGGGGGACAAGGAGGGATAGTTCTTGTAAACACACGGCACCGGCAACATTGATTAAACACACTAAATAACATCACTTCGGAAATAATAACTTTTTTAATGTTTATGGAATTGCACTATAAATTACATTTTTATAAATCGATGATTATTGTTAAAAATTAATTTTAAAGCCGGCAAACTAATTTTGTTTATTATCTGAAGTGACAGACAGACATGACATTTACTTTAAATGCCCAATTCGATTGCTGTTAATTAAGTCAGTTTACAAAACGTGTTATTGAATAATACAACCTACTAGAAAGAGATAAAATGATATTGAAGTGCTGTAGAACACCTGATTTGCTATCATTTTTATTAAACAATTGCAGCAGCTGTCCAATTAACCTTGTTGCCGGTGCTTGGAACTGTCATATTAATAAATGTTTATATTTAAATCGATGTTGCCTATATTAACACAAAAACTAAAATTTTTAAATAATTTTATTACATTTTCAAGGTAATTTCCTGATTTTGGTTTGTAAGAAATTTGTTTACGTTTTTCCAAAACAAAAACAAACAGATCGCTATACCAAACACCCTGCCTACAAACTGGTGTTGCATTAATTCTATTCCTTGAGTTCGTTGGTCCAAATTAATGATTTTTTATCGTCGACTTTAGTATTATTTGTTAAGTCTAATTTCATCTAATTTATCTATTAATAAAAAAAGTTGATTTGGTAAAAAAATTCGATTTGTTGATTTGTCTTTACTGACAAGTAACGTCATCATGGAAAGTAATCAAGAAAATTAATTTCTCCCGGTGGAAATCGAAGAAGCTGCTAATAAAGCTACTTTTGAATTATTGCCTAGTAAGTCAAAACAATTATAGAAATTTACATGCGATCGTTTCATAAAATGGTGTAATCAGAAAAATGTAAGTGGCAAGAACGCCAGTGAACATGTGCTCCTTGTGTACTTTGAAGAAAAGTCCAAAATATGGAAATCGTCTACGCTCTGGTCAAATTACTTCATGTTAAAGGCGATGATGAAAATAAATAGTTAAGAAATAAGTAAATATTACAAGCTAGTTGTCTTTTAAAAGCGAAACGGTAAATGATATCCACCAAAAATGTCTAAAATATTGACAAGAGAACAAATCGACAAACTTTTTGCGGAAGCACCGGAGGAAATATATCTTATGCTAAAAGTAGCCGCTATTTTCGGTGTATTTTGAAGCCTGTCATCGAAAAGAACTGTGTAATTTGACATTAAATAAACTTAAAGAATTGGAAACTTCACTAATTGTGCATATACCAGACATAAAAACTAATGTGCAACGAACCTTTGTAATTAGTGGTACCTTGTAAATGAACTATTATAAAAAGTACATAGCCCTTCGTCCAGTGAATATTAATGATTCAAAAGTTTTTATAAGATGTCTAAAGAATAAATGTGTCATAACTCCAGTCGAATCAACAAATTAGGTAAAATGCCTGCCCAAATGGCTAAATTTCTAAATTTGCCTGATTCGCATCTTTACACTGGACATTGCTTTCGACGTTCTTCAGTTAGTTTGTTGGCGGACTCTGGTGCTAATCTTACAATTAAGAGAAACGGTGGATGGAAGTTCAGTACACAAGTGCTAAAAGTAATTACTTTTAACACCATAACATTTTACACACTGACAGCATGCATTAAAAAATCGAACTTTTACTGACGTGTGTAGAAAATAACTATTTTTACAATAATTTAAAAAAAATCGAAAATATTAATTTAATGATGAATTTTTAAAACACACCACTGTAATTTTGTAAGAAATCCTATTGGTATAGTCGTGAATTCTTTCTATCAAATATTTGGCTCTTTTGAATACAAATAACCTTATTTTCGTAATACGATAATCCCTGCAGGTTTAGATTTCCGCATTTTATATTGCCTAGAAAAAGCGAAAAACGTAAAAATATTGTTATGAAATAAAAATAACTTCGGAAAACTACCTTTTATTTTCCAGTGTTAAGATAACCATGTTTATGAATGAGTTTGCCCTACTTTGTTACAAAGACATTGGATTTTTATAATTTTGAAATAAAAATGAGATATTTTAAAAGGACAAATGATATTAACGAGGTTGGTCTAACTTAATACTAAATTTAAAGTAGATTATTAAATAAGGATATTATTATATTCACAAAAGAAAAATTTAAATTTAATTCAAATTCAAATATATTCCATAATTTACATTTTATTCAGTTTACAATTCTAATAGCTATGTAATTCTATGACAAAAACAATGTTTTGTTATGGCACTCAGCTAAATTAGCAGATGTATGTGTCTACGACAAATTGCAGAGGATTAATTATTAGTATATAACACTTTATTTAAAAAAATCTACGTACTGATACATACATACATATACATACACAAACATACACACACGCCCAAACATACATACATATATATATATATATATATATATATATATATATATATATATATATATATATATATATATATATATATATATATATATTATAAAAAAAAAAATAGATTAACCCAAGCCTAATGACAATTTAGAATTTTAAAGCAATTTTATGGTACTAAATAAATATGTTTAAAAATATTTATAATATTGGCATTTTTTTATTTTATTTAACTTTTTTTGATTTTAAAATATTTTAATGCCAACTGGTAGTAAGTTATAATTTTAAACCGGGGTTTGTTCTATACCTTATTGGAAATTAAATATATATATATATATATATATATATATATATATATATATATATATATATTTTTTATATATATATATATATATATATATATATATATATATATATATATATATAATTTGTTTTCATTCCGGGAGGAATGAAAACAAGTCACATGCTAGCAAGCTAGTTGTCTTTAAATATTAAAGACATATTTTAATTTTACTTAATAATAATATTCAAAACTTTTTTGCATCAAACCACCTGCAAATACAATAGAGCATATTTTAAATAAACATTAAAAATAAGATGATTCTATATCAATAGGCAATATAGAATCATCTTTTAATACCATACACTACTAAAAATAAATATCTCAAGGGACATTTCTCGACTGGAAAAGCGCAGAAAGCAAAACTGCCGGATAAATGAAAAATAGTGATTTTTCCAATTTTCTGCATTCGCTTGCAATATCTGCAGAAGGTACAATAAAATAATGTATTTCTTTAGCTATTGTTATTTGAACAAATGGGACACAAAGAAAAATATTGGCTTGCAATGTGATTTTAAGTAACTTATTGTTTAGGATTGTTCAGTAAGTCAAGAAAAATAACGGGAAATTCGGTAAAATAATATTTATTCAATTACATGTTTTTTTGTAAGTTTAAAAACTAATTTATACAGGGTCCTGCAGCTCACCTCCCGTCTTATGTAGCTCATTTATTATTCACTGTTAAATTTTCATATTTTGCAGATGTTACCTTTAACCCACGGTGCATTTCAAGAAAATAATTTTGGTTATACAGGGTGTCACAAAAAAGTGTGACGTCACGATGGTGCATTTTTTTAAATGGAACACTGTGTATTTTTTTGTATATTTAGGTACCTCTTGTGGTTATTTTTATTCCTCCAAAATTTTGTCAACATCGGTTGAGTAATTTCAGAGATAAAATTAAAATATAAAAAAAACTGTTTTGCACCATTGAATTTAAAAATGAATAAAAATACCAATAGTGCTTGATTAATAAAATTAAACAAGGAACTTATTAAGTAACCTTATATTAGTCGCTTAAGTCATGTTTGGTTAATTCGAACTGTAGGGTGTCCAAAAAATTTTTGTCAAACTCTTTAAATTGAAAGATTTATTTTTCTTATTTTAAATAGGGCCCCTGTATATTTTTAGGTCGTTGGATGCAGAATTAAAAAAGAAATATTTTTCTAATTATAACTGTATCAAAATTTCTAACACATTAAAAGTTATTCGTTGAAAACTCATTTTGGCATGTATTTTAATAGTAATACCATTGAATAAAAATAGT
>JAHBCN010010337.1:73833-93911 GCA_019359885.1 Listronotus oregonensis | reverse complement strand
TGTTCCTGGTGAATCAGAACTTGACGATACATTTTTAAATTTCCACTAAGAACATAAGTATATGACCTAAATCTCACCAAGATGTGAAATATTTTTCTGCAAGAAGGGCCAATATACTGCACATCGTTAATGGATAGCCCCGGCTTATTGGCAGATCCATAAAACACCACACGACACTTTGTGGTTAGGCTTGATTTTTTACGATGGCATGATGTGGCAAGAAATACCCTTCGTAATAATCTATGTTAGCTTCTGACATATGCCCCAACGGTATTCTGACATAAATTCGGTATATTGCTTCTTTAAATCAGGATTTTTACAAAGCCTTTTTTTTAATAAATCAAATCGGTGTAATGCCATGGTGCGAGAGTCTCCTAACTCTTCAATAGTATCCTTAAAAGGGAATCTTTATAATATACCTTCGAACTATCCTTTGAAACAGTATTCTTAAAATACTCCTCACAATAAATTTCTTCCTTGGAAAGAATCTTATTATTTGACGAACCTACGTCTTCAAGTTCCCAAAACTTTACAATTTTGCTACCCATAGACTCAATAGTAGTATTGAGGTTCAGGCAAGTAATAGACTATTCTTTACCCCAAGAATTCAAATATAAATTTCCGGCAAAAACCCCAACCAAATTCTGTATTCTGTAGGACGGCATTTTGGGCCCCCATTTTTTACGCCCAGAAATCAAAACTGTCCAAAATACACTTGAACCTAACAATAAATCAATATCGTCAAAAGGAAAAATTTTGGGGTCTAACTCAAGTCAGGGGGAAATTTTCCCAAAAGTTGTCTATTGAATGACTTAATAGGAAAATTTTCCCAATAATTCGAGGAATCACTAACTTTTATATCGTTACTGTAATTTCTATAACGGTTTTTATCGTCAGTTTTGTCTCATTATTAATCTTTGAAAACCCCCCTACTCCTTTAATAACATGGTTTTTTGAGCATTCCAAATCTAAGCTTTTACACAATTTTTCTGTCACAAAATTAGACTGTGAACCGCTGTCAAGCAATGCGCGACAAATTACAGATTATTTCCATTCATTACACAAACACGAACCGTCGACAATAAAATCTGAGAATTATCTCCCACTTAATTCTGCCGTCCGCCTAAATGACGGGCCCAGTGCACAGCCTTCTATAACAAAAGAGCCATGAAGAAGAAAGGCAACGTGGCAAACAACATCCTCTTTTAAATTTAAAGCAAGAATTGCATAAATAAAATTTTTTTAAAATTTTAAACAAAATGGTATTTTTAAAAAAAGCTAATTTTAAAAATATACTATATGGCCCTAAAAAACATTTTTGTCCGGAAAATCAGGCCTATTGAATTTGGAACCATTTTTTTTTTTCTTTAACTTTAAAAAATATTAAAAGGTTTATTCATAGTTTAATTTTTTTTGCAAATAAATTAAGAAATTTTTTGAAAAATGTTTAATAGTAATTTTTTATAATTAAAACCATCAACATTCAAAATAAATTTTTAAAAAAACAATTGTACTTAATAAGGAAACAATTTAAAAATGCTAAATGGGTTCAGTTGAGTTTTAATATTAAAACATGTAAATAACTTTTGATATGTATAATAATTTTTTTTGGGAACCCGGATTTAATGATTTTCTTAATAATCCTGAATATTGTTGAATTATTTTTTTATTTTAACACTTATCAATTAAATAACTTAATCAAAATAATTAAATTTTTAAAAATTTGGTAACCTTGTTTAAATATAGTTTCACTTAAAAAAGTTTCTTAATTTACCCCGCAAAGTGGAAAGCTTTCTTTTTTTTTTTTAGGCGATTGAAAAAGTAAATGGTTTTGTAAGAAACGGAATTGTTTATATTTTTTATAATTTTTAAATATTTTAAAAAAAGGGGCAACTTTCTTTTTCTTTACCCCAACTAGATTTAAAGGAAATATAAAAATTCCATTAGAAGGCTTGCAATATTAGGGATGTTAAAAAATTTTGGTTAAGAAATTTATAAACTCCGGAATTTTTTCCTTTTATTATTTTTTCATTTCAAAATTCACTTTTAATCCCCAAAACCCTGAAATTTACCATTTGTTTTTTTGCAAACCCCAGTTTTTAAAAGTCAATTTTTTTTTTAGAAAAAAAAGTCTTGAATATAATTTGTTATTTTAAAAACTCCCCCTTTTACATGAAATTTATTTTAATATAATGAAATACAATCCCCCTATTGTCTTAACCCTAGATTTTCAAACCCAAATTTTGGACATTTCTTAAATTTTCACTTAAATGAGATTTTTTGAAGTCGGGTCTCAAATGTTTTAATTGATTAGAATTTTAGCTTTTTTTAGGTTTTCCCCCTTAACATAATTTTACGAAACCCATAATTTAAAATTTGCAACCCTAAAAACTAAAATAAAATTTAAATTTTTACGGGATTTACCCAACCAAAGGTCTTTAAAAACCTTTCAAACCCTTAAAATAAAAAGGGGGGGGAAAAATTTTCCAAACTTGAGGTTAAGTATGACTTTATTACAACGCCAAATAGAATTTCCTTTTTTTCTTTCCCCCATAAACCCTTATAGAAAAAAAAAAAACCCCCCATCATTTTCCTATTAATTAATTTTTTAATTTTAAACCCCAAAAATTTCCTTTCTAAAATTTTAAATTTGATTTTTTACTAAAATTTTCCTTATCTAATTTATCAAAATTTATTTTTATATCTAGTCAATTTGCCCTTAATCCCCCCCTTTTTGCCTTTAACCCTTGTAATTCTTCAGCCATTGCGAACTCAAGCAAAGAACATATCAAATTTACTTACCAATGGTGGTAATCGCTAAGCACCGGCCGTTGTCTTTAACCTTCAATTTTCTACACAGCACTGGGCGCCATAAACAGTTTTCCTTTTCACTAGTTTTTCCGGTTGAATCATCCGTCTCGTAGGACCAAAATGTTTAGAATTACTGACTAATCAATGAGGATTGATCATATTCCTTTTTAAACCATTTATTTTACAAAATAATAGCAAAATTTTACAAAAATTGTCGAGCGATTTAACAGGTACATCAAACCCGGCGCTACCTCCCAGCGAGCTCTCCCGGCATTGTTGCAAAGTCATATCATAACAAAAATTGACGGAACATATGGCTAGTTCGCTACTTATTAATGTTAGGTCTACCGGACTAGGATTTTTATTTGGATTTTGTAATCTTGTAGATCTGCCATCATTTAGTAAAACAAGATTATTTTTATCCAATATGTCAACTATTGCTTTGCCACTACAATTAACCGTGACGCTGCCCCATAGATTATGATGAGCATTGAAATTTCCCATTATAATGCTTTTTCCTACCAATGAATCTATTATATTTTGTAAGAGTTGTGTAGTAACTTGATATTGAGGGGTTGAGTAAATGTTAAGTATATTAATATTTCCTATTTTAGTTATTATGAGTTGAAAATTTTTATCTGATAGATTAATATTATTGATAATGATTTCTTTATAAATTAAATGTTTTTTTATTAAGGTAGCTATGCCACCATATCCATCTTCTCTATCTTTTCTTATAATGTTATAATATTGGAGAGAGATAACGTCTTCCATCCCTAACCAGGTTTCGTTGAGAAGTATTAAATCAGGGTTATGTTTATAACATAAATTTATGAGGTTGCCCCTGTTAGATTTAAAACTTCTTATATTCCATTGAATTATTTTTAATGGGTTTAAATTAGATGTAATAGTGACTATATCTGTTATTTTTATTGATTAGATGTTAACTTATTGGGAATAGAATTTGGGGTAATTATCTTTTTGACCTCTGCTAGTAGAGGGTTTATCATAATCTTTATTTATTTTATTAAGTGTATTTATAGAGTTGAGAATGTTAATGCATTTATTTTTATCGTTGTTGTCAAGTTCATTGTAATATTTAGTTATAAGATCAAGAAAATCTGATGAAGAGGTATTTTGTGTGGCACTTTCAGGCTGAGATGTTGAAATATTAGTATTGGGGACATTGATCGGACGAGAATTGGGAAAGAATAATTGACTATCATGTTGTTCTTTATCATAGCCTTGTGAGTTTCTGAGAATTTGTCTTTTCTTTGGGGATTCAATTAGTGTTTGTGTGTAACTGCGTTTAGTTTTGATATTATTAGATGTTATAGTGTTACGTTGGTTAACTGAGATTGTATTGCTATCATTGGAAATTGTATTTCTTTTTTGAAGTTGAGGAAAGTCGGTTGTGTGAAAGGAAAAATGATTGTCGCTATTGTTTTGTTGATTACTACGATTTTTATCACGAGAGGTGGAATAATTTTTAGGGCACATTTTGTTCGCGTCAAAATATGTTAAATTTTCTGTCGCCATTAGATATTTTATTGACTGTTGCCGTGTATATTCTGGGCACCTTTTATCAGAGGATTTATGCAGCATGCTTTCGCAATGCCAGCATTGAGTTTTACAGTTGTTATCAGAATCTATTAGATCGGCATGATCACCACCACAATTAAAGCATTTTTTTTACTTTTGCATTGTAATTTAGTATGCCCATATAAGAGACAAGAAAAGCATTGTGTGACTGGAGGAATATAAATTGAGACTGGCGAGGAGAGGCCATAAATATTTACGTATCTAGGAAGGAGGGTTCCTTCAAATGTGTATAAAACTGTGCCTGTTGGTTCATATCTATAAGTTTTATCTGGATTGATTACTCTGCGATTTAAACGTTTGACGTCTATTATCGTGCATGGAGAATAAGATGAGTTTAATAATTCTTGTTCGGTAATAGAGGTATCTATATATCTAACTATTCCTTTACATTGTGCATAGTTGTATGGTATAAAAATATTATATCCTTTGTTTTTCATAACTTCATTATTTTTAAAATTGTTAGCAGACTCATAATTGAGAAATTCAATCCCTAGCCTATTTT
The DNA here is from genome assembly GCA_019359885.1 of Listronotus oregonensis. Taxonomy (NCBI): domain Eukaryota; kingdom Metazoa; phylum Arthropoda; class Insecta; order Coleoptera; family Curculionidae; genus Listronotus; species Listronotus oregonensis. The sequence goes on along the minus strand of JAHBCN010010337.1, from coordinate 88,996 downwards.
TTCCTTTAACTGTAATTTTTTTACATCACGTAAATTTAAGTTGTGTATTTCACGCGCTATTTTAAAGTAATTGTATCTATTTGATTGATTATCATGAGAGTATTCTTTTTCTACAAAAAGCATGAAAGGACCCGAGTCCGTTTTTTTATATGTAAAATCTTTTTTTGGTTTCTCGATTCTATTTTTATCTTTATCAGTGTCTAAACGCGTATTAAGCCGGGATTCAACGGCGCGTGGAGTGGCAGTTCTCGCGCCAAACTTGCCAGTTCACGCGCCGTCGGATAGGGCAGGCTTGGCGATCTTCGGTCGGCGCGGTGAGTCCCGTCATATGTCGGTAAATCAACACGGTTCAAAGGAGCTCGGACGCTGGCGCGCAGCACGTGCATACCGCTCCAACGACGCGGCTATGCGCGTTATACTGTCAGTGCCGTAGTACTTTCACTATGGAGTGGTCGAATGAAGTGGTGTTAAAATTTTTATCCCTTTATGAAGCCGATTCAATTATTTGAAACCCACGGGATCCATACCATAAAAATAGGAATTTAATTCATGATCCTGGAAGCGAATTAAAAAGCAAATGAGTGTAAAATATTCAATAACAGAACTGTGTTGCAGAATGTTCTCGATTTTTGTACAAAGAAACTCTTCACCATGTTTTTTGTTTTCGTTTTGTTTATTCTCTTGCCATCCTGTATGTTCCTAACATAAAATAATAGGCTGCATCAGCAACGATACGCGTTCGCTAAGGATTCATTCTTTTGTACAATTAAACCAAGTCATTTAATTTTTTACCGCCGACACTGCCGACGTACAACCGCTGCGTGTCTACGTCAGAGAAATAGAAGGGGGAGAAAGCGCTTCGACCACTGCGCATCCAATTTTACGAGGACGGCGTGTGAGCCGCCATGGTTGTTTCTACTTGTCAAATCAAAATTGACATTTGTTTTGTTTTCTTTGTTGTTCTCATGGAATAAAAAGGGTTGTCGTATAAATAAGAGTTTTCGTAAATGTTTTGTTTACTTTTTGGATTAGATTTGGCTTAGTATCTTTCGTTTTATTTTAGTTAAGTGTTCCATTTATAATGCTCTAATTTAGTTTAATGAACTATGTCTTGTTGCGTGAGAGGGTGTTCCAATTCTAGAAGATATAGTGCAGCAGAAGATATTTTCGTTTGTAAGTACCCCATTTTATATAGTGAAAATATTTTATTGGGTAAATAAAAACCTAGAAAAATTAAAGCTAAAATAGTTTAATTGTAATTTTATATGATAACATACATTATATACATATAATAGTTTAGGTCTCTTGATTTTTGCATACTTGCAGGCGAAACAAAATTTACATGTAATATTTTAATTTTAGATTTCCAAAAGAGGAAGTTTTGGTTAAAAAATGGTCGAGTATACTGCAAATGAACAATTGGTCAGCTAGCAGATACATTTGTTTAAAACAGTTCCTGGATAGTGAACATATAGGAAGAGGAAAAATTTTAAGACAAAATGTTATACCTTTGCTTTTTTTTGGATGGCATTTCCACCCAAGCACCCACCATGGCGAAACACCATACCAAAACTATTCAAGGGGAAAGAATAAGAAATAAGTTAACCAAGTTGATTCCATTTAATGGTCAATAAAACGTGTTAATAAAAATATATTGTTTTATTGTTAACCCAATAGTTTAAGCAAACTAACCTACCAGATTAAGTGTAAGAATGTCACTTTTCTATTCCTCAGAGGGAGAGTGTGAACTTGCCCATGATTGTGTCTATATAACTGTATTATGGTATCTTAGTATTGGCAATTGCCACATATTAATCATTCAAATTGCAGCAGCCTAAATATAAACTAATTATGAAATAATTTGTTCAATTAGAATGTGTGTGTGATCTACAATATTTAAACATCTATAAAAATTATCTTAAATTATACAATACAATAAGATTAGTTTAACAGGAAACAGAAATTTATGTTTGCAATTTTACAATATTAATTGTCAAAAGAGTATTGAAAAAAAGAGTATCATAAGAAAAAGATATGTGAATGGCAGCTGACCTGAGCATTGTTTAAAATGGTATAGGTAAACAAAACGAGTGGCCTAAGTTAAGAGGTTAGTATCATCACAGTGCATATAAAAATTAATATATAGCATGTATTTTTTTAATATATAGGACCTTCCTTTTATAATTTTCATAGTAAGAAAAAAAAATCACACTTATGATCACCTGCTTAAGATGATTATATATAGGTATTGTTAAACAACCCTTTTATAAAATAAAGGTGTTCAATTGGGCCAACTACATGTATTATCCAGTGTCATTTCTTAAAGTAAATTTACTTTTTAATGCAAAAAAAAACATTTGACATAAAATACAGTGTATAATTAAAAAACTTCTTTACTGATTATTTATTTTATTTAATAAAATGCTATTTGTCCATATTGCATGTTCTCGCTGGGAAATTCTTTAGGATGCCTTTTATATTGTATGCATTTTTTGTTATATTCTTTTATTGTAACTTTAGGTTGGGTTGTTATTCAGAATTAGTTAACACTTTTTGTACACACCAAATTATGAAATACACCTTCGATAAGAGTACTTACATAAAAAAGTGTGAAATACTGTACACAAATTTTGAATAACGGAGGCCTTTATTTGACTTTTAAAGAATCCATTAAAAAGATATGTTTACTTTAGAGTTCTAAAGACAGCACTGCAGTTATTGGGTAAAATTTTTAAAGCTTTTTTGGGTAAACAAGTTGGTATTTCGATTTTAGCATTTCCATTTATCGTTTCTGCCAAGTCACCTGGATCTTCTTGCCCTTTTCATTAAAAAATTGGGTAATTGTCTCGAAAGTTGCCTCCTCTCCGATTTTGACCAAATTTGGTATACGGGGGTTTTTTGGGGCGCTGATTACGAATCTGCAAAAATTTTTTTCGGCAACGTTTCGTTTCGAGATATTCATCATCAAAGTTGAAAACCAAACTAACCTTATTTACACTATTTTTCCCCGCTTTTTGCACTATTCTGATTTTTACACCAATTGGTACACAATATTTCACAAACACCTTTTTAAAAACTTATTTTTATATTAATTTTACATTTTTTTCCCATTTAATTGCAAACCTCCACTTTCACACGCCGCAACGTGTGCAACCATGTATACACTAGCCTATTTGTAAACAAATGTGGTTGCTGCCTTTGAACTTGAAAGTTCACAATTTAATGGAAAAAAGGTGTTAAATAAAAATACAAGGTTTTAAAAGGTGTTTATAAAAAGATTGTGCCCCATGTAAGAACAAATGTCAATGACAAAAAGAACCGGGGCCCCTATTTTAGTTGAAAATTGAAGGTTTTTATTTTCTATTTCTTTGACCTATGAAAGCACCAATTCAAAACATTGGAGTTGGAATTCAATATTTGCTGTTCTATCAGGCTAAATATACAGGAATTGGTCAAATCTATGTAGTGGCAAAATGTAATTTATAGTTTTCCAAGCTAACATTTTTGTGTTGGCTTACATAGCAAAAACAAAAATTACTAGACTCAACGTCAAAATCAGCTGATTGGCAGTAATCACCCAGTAATGGATTAACGGCATTTCAATTTTTGTATTAATTTTTTTTTGTGTTTGGGTGTGTTATTTCGTGTTTTAAACTAATTAGTGAGATTAGAGATTACTCGCAGTGTTTTTATTTTTTTTGTGGGACTATTTGACATTTTTTATATTTAATAATTTATTTTATTTTGGACTAAGTTTTTATTTTTATTGGTTTAAGAAAAAACCACTAGAATAGATATTTTTTAGTGTATAAATCACAATGATTACTGTATTTCCAGTTTGGAAAAGCTTGAAACCCACTTCAGAGCTGTGATGAGTCGGAGGTAAGAAAATATAACCTAATAAATATTTTTTGAAAAATGATGCAATCAGAATAGTGATCTTGCAAAAGTAAAATAACTGTTTTAAGAGTATCATAATTTAAAAATAAATCCTCAGATGTGCCAAATATTTTAAGATTTAAATATATTTATGAATGTATTTTTAGGATCGCATAGTGGCAGTTGCTGACAATATAAGAAGCAAATATGAAATTTATAAGTAACTTAGGCTTAATGGAAAACACAAGGAAAAACCAAATGTGCAACGCATGAGAAGGAATTTTCAAAGGTTTTATGGAAAATGAAGATTTAGGAAAAAATAAAAATCTTTGGGTGTTTCTCGATGAAACCTGGATCTTCTCGAACAGCTCTTTTTGCAGGTCTTGGTAGGAAAGGTAAAACATTCTAATGACTAATTATACCCTAGAAAAAAAATGTACTTTCCTACACTTCAAGAAAAATTGAAGGGCCCATTTTTTTTTAAATCACAAGGTAAAGCACTTTAACAATCCTTTAATAAAATTTTGTTTTGCCTTATAAATTATCACAGTTTTACAAAAAAGCTTCCTCTTGCACACCGACAAGCTGTAGAAGACCTGTTTCTCTTTTAGGAATATTTTTACAGCTTCTGCTCTGAAGCATTAGCTGTTATAATTCCTTCTTTTGTATATCCCAATTAGAGCAAATTAAAAGTCTACTTAGATGCATCCCTTTATTGTCCACTTTACATTTCCCACTTTTTCCGCACCTTCATCTCTAGAGTTTCGAGACTACGAAATCTTATCAGTAATTTACATCTGACTTCACTCTAGACACTCGTAGTATGTGAACACTTAGACTTTAAGCATAAGGGGTATCCTGAAAAAATACACATATATGACAGATTCGGTAGATACCTCAGTTAGGGTCTCTTTCATACATAGGACATATGATTAAACCTGTAGCTCTTATACAACATTAAACTACAGAACACACTTGCTGCATTCTTATGAAACATTAAAGTATATTTAATTAAAAAACTAATGAAATACTTATATTTTCCTTAGATACATTATTCTACATGCTGGTTCAGAAAAAGGATTTCTTGATGGTGCCAGTAGAAGTTTTAAATCGAAAACAAAAATGATCTACTACCTAATTTAAAAAGGCCTTCATTAGTCATTTTAGGTAATGCCAGCTACCATAGTAGGTTGTTAGAAAACTGGCCATATAGTGGCGGGAAGAAAGAAAATATGGTTAAATGGTTAAAAAACGAAATATTCCTTTTGCAAAATCGGCGACAAAATAGATTTTGTGGTGCTTGATTCAGCGCCTACCAAAGTCTTCCAAATCTTATGTTGTCGATGCTCTTATTCAGGAGGGTGGTCATCAAGTGATGCGCTTGCATCCATATCATTGTAAATTCAATGCTATTGAATATTTAAAAATAATAAGACATTCCCTATTTTATGGGACCCACATTATTAGTATATTAATAAGATAAATGGTAATAAAAATCATTTACAAGTTATCTTCTTTTTACTTTTTAGCTTTTCTTTATTAAACTACCTTACTGCTTTTAATAAAAAGCTAAATATTAAATGACTATTTCATTTAAACACATAACATCAATGACCACAGTAGTTGCCAAAATGCTTGAACTCACAAGCAACCATTTACAGTCCAGCTGCTAAAACGTCAAACCTACACTTTGTCTGCTCTCTTATCTTAAAAGTGTCCAGACTAGTATCTGCTGCGTGCATATTGCATACATTTTCTTTCGTCATTACATCGTTTGCTTTTTCATAAAAACGCCTGGTGGTCACTGCCACTTCTAAAGCCTTAAACACGCCCTTCCAACGTTTTTGATAAATTTATTTTATAAAGTATAAGCATCTTATTGTGTTAATGATACTCTGACTAAATAAATGATTATTACTGTTTTTTTTTTATTTATTTTATAATTTAATATGGGAAAGGCAGCTAATGGAGTTATATCAGATGAAAAAAATCGACTTTGGCATCTTTAAAAAATTGTAAATTTGCATAAAAAAGGGATATTGAACCACCCCTTTAAAAGTGAGATATTTTATCAGGATATTTCAATTCAACTGTAAAGAGTTTGCCTGCAAATATAACAAAACATAACGGGTCTGTTTGATATTTCAGAAATAGTGTACACTATTTTACATTTTTTTACGTACCTAAGCGCTCAAATTGAAGGTGTATTTAAGAACTAAGTGTGTACAAATAGTGTAAACTATTTCTAAATAACACACTTAATAAAAAACAAATTAATCTGCGCTAGATAGGCGAAAATGAAAATTTTTTAATAAAATATTATGGCCAAACATCAAGCTTTCACAATTTATGCAAATATATGAACAGCAAGAAAAAAATTCTGGTGAATTTAGTTATTGTAATCTAACAACATTTTTTTAAGATATTAAAATTTTGAAACCCCCTTCCCTCAGTACGGTCCTGACTAAAATTCTTATATCAGCCAATTTAAAATCTGAAAAACAAAATTTACAAATTTGTAGGGATATTCGCATTGCCAACCTAAAAATGTTAGCTTGGACAAACTATATTATATGCATATTTATAACGTATTCTGCTTTCTTTATCCTTACTAAAAAAAATAAAAAACATTATGTAGGATTTCAATATTCTGACCTTTTTACCAAAAAAAAATCTTCTAACCCATAAATATTTTTGAATTCATACAAATTATTCACCTGCATAGTTAACTGTTTAATAATGGTACATGTTTTCATCTTAAAATTTTAATTTTATTCATAAAACGTAATATTATTAATCCAAAACCATTTTAATTAAATTTTTGTTTACAAACAAGATTATGACATGACAAGCACAAATGATGACAAATGACAAGCGAAAGCAACCATGGCGGCGCCCTATATTAGACTTTTCGCGCAGATTGAAGCGCTTTCTCCTCTTCTCTATTTCTCTGGTCTACGTCTGAAACCGCGATCCACCGCGATCCTACATTCGCCGTGGGAACGGCCCGACCACATTTCGACGCGCCAACCTTGACACTCGACAGCTCGACAGTCAACCCAGGATTGCCATTCCACGCGCCGTTGAATCCCGGCTTTAAAGCAGAAAGATCGTTATCTGTTGAAAGAATGTCCAGAGGTGTAAGGGGGGGAGGGTCTCCCCCCGAGGTAACATCCATTTTTTAAGTAAAAATATTAACCTAGCTGAATTGTTCGATTAAATTAAAAGGAACTTACCAGGACTTATGTGGGATAGGTATAAACACAAAGGGTTAGTAGACACCACAATTTTTTTTTTGTTTAATTGACGATATTTCACCCGGATCACAAGCTTGATGCTATCTTGACAACGGTTGAAGCCATCAAAAAAAAATGAAACAACAATTCGTCTGTTTTGTAACGAAAGCAGTTTAGTGATGTGTCGATCGCGAACGAGTCGTTCAATTCGAACGACTCTTTTCAAAGAGTCGCAAACGAGCTGCTCCTGTCAATCGTTCGTCTCAAATTCTCACCCAGTAATACCACTAGTTAGTTAACTTATCATGCGCCTACTATTTTTAAACAACAGATTCGCGCGAATCTTCAATTCGACCGTATTGACCGTATGCTATATCAGCTATCCATGTCGAACTAGAGATTCGAAAGCTCTCTCCCTAACGGCTTACGCCATAAAATGAAGTGTAAGTTCGCGTAAACTCTTTTGCAAGTAATCGTTCAATCGAACGACTCTTTGCGAACGACTCCCAAAGATAAGCTGAACGAAAAGAGCAAACTTTCTTCAAGTGAACGAATGACCCATCAGCAGTTAAATCCAGTGTTGCCAGTTTAGAAATAAAATTGCATATTTAACCTTAAACGAAGCTGGCTACTAGCGCCTACTTAGAGGCAACCTTGCTGCTTGGTCGTGCGAGAGAGAAACAAGGAAGTTTGAGAGAAAAAGCGTAATAAGTATAGTAACTATCGTGCTCTGCGTGCTGATTGATCGGCAGGGAAAAGCTGACAAATTACCAAAAATTACCAATAGGCACGCAGAGCGAGAGATAAATGTTGTGAAGTTATCCTTCGCCTCTAGAAGGTATATTCTTCGAGCATTAACCTGCTAGAGGCAGACTTGACGCTCGTCCGTAGGAACGAGAGAGAAGTAAGAATAACAGTCACGGTTGATTACAACTTGCATGGGTATTTTAGACGTATAGTACACCCATAATAAACTTAATCTTCTTAAATTGAGATAATAAAACTTTTATAATATCAACTGACGTATATAATATTATTCGAACAAATCTTAAAGAGGTTAAGTTTATTGTACGTTTATTAGACGTGTAATAGACGTTACCTATGCAAGGTGTAATTACAACCCTAATAGAAGTAACCTTTCTCGCTTGTTCCATGTGGCTGATTGGTCGGCGGAGGCAGTATTTACCAAGGGTGGTAAACTTAACAAGGAGTGCTCGATTTTTACTATTTGTCCGCAGATATAGGTTATGTTTGGACGTCACTAGTTTGCCCATTTTGCCCAGAAGGTAGATTTATTTTATTAATTTTTGTTAAATATTCAACTTTTAAAAACTATTTTGGTTATGTACTTACTTTTAGAACTGTAATGTATAATATTTTTAAAAATTAAGACTTTATACTACTTGTAAACAAAACAAACAGGCGAAGGGATTACGTCACAAATATCAAATTGACATTTAAATTGGTGTATGTGGACTTAAATGGGATCGAGCACTCCTTGTTAAGTTTATTACCCTTGGTATTTACCCTGTTCTGTCTGCTGATTGGTGGGCGAGGTACAAGGGTGATAAACCTAACAACGAGTGCTCGATCCCATTTAAGCCCAAGGGTGGTAAACTTAACAAGGATTGCTCGATTTTTACTAATTGTCCGCAGATATAGGTTATGTTTGGACGTCACCAGTTTACCCATTTTGCCCAGAAGGTAGATTTATTTTATTAATTTTTGTTAAATATTCAACTTTTAAAAACTATTTTGGATATGTACTTACTTTTAGAACTGTAATGTATAATATTTTAAAAAATTAAGACTCTATACTACTGGTAAACAAAACAAACAGGCAAACGGATTACGTCACAAATACCGAATTGACATTTAAATTGGTGTATATGGGTTTAAATGGGATCGAGCACTCCTCCTCCTGTTAAAGTTTATTACCCTTGATTTAAGCCCATGTAAGTCAATTCGGTATTTGTGACGTAATCCGTTTGCCTCTGAGGTTTGCCTGTTTGTTTTGTTTACTACAAGTAATATAAAGTCTTAATTTTTTTAAATGTATACATTACAGTTTTAATAGTAAGTGCATATCCAAAATAGTTTTTAAAAGTTGAATATTTAATAAAAATTAATAAAATAAATCTACCTTCTGGGCAAAATGGGCAAACGGGTGACGTCCAAACATAACCTATATCTGCGGAAAAATAGTAAAAATCGAGCACGCCTTGTTAAGTTTACCACCCTTGGGCGAGGTACATACTCATCTCCGCCGTCTAATCAGCTCCATATTGCTAGAGGAAGGTTATACTGCTATCCTTTTTTCTCTCTCCAATGCCTGTTCGCATGCCCTTGTCTATTAGACAACTTTTTTTCTTGTTGCTGTTAATAAACAACAAAAACCTTTACAATAGAAAAATATAAATATTTATTCAACAATATATGCACAAAAAATAAAGGTTACAAAAAACTATTTAGCTTATTCTGATAAAACTGATAATTATGTCCGTCTACTTCTCTTTTAGTGGAAATAAAGTCTTTAAACGGCATTTCTGTCCATATTTCCATGGACTTTTTTATCACATCTCCCATGGCTAATGTTTTACTGGCATTGGATGAAAACATTATGGATTTCAAACGATCTATCGAAAAGTCCAGGTAGCTTTCCTGTTTTTTGAGATCTTCAAATGAATCTAAAAATTAATGGAAACATTTTTCAATGGTATTAGGAATACATTTTAAATAATTTTGTACAGTAGGGTGGAGCACTGTTATATATGTAATTTTTTTTTTGCATATTTTACTTGCATTTATCTTAAAAGTTTCAATTGCTCGATCCTCCTAATTTTTTTAATATGCCATCTTTGAGACAACCCTGAAGGACTTTTTAATGGGACATTTTATTATTTCTATTCAGGGTGTCTTACAAATGTGAATTTTAAACTAAAAGATCTTTTTTAGGTCAATTTATCAATAATGAATTTAAAAATTTCATATATTTTTATATTCCACAAGCCGAGAAATTGTACTTGTGAAACTTTCCAAAAAATTACAATAAGATAACCCATTTATAAGTTGCTTAAGGTTATCTCAAGAGTCACATTTTAAAACCTTATGAACACAAGTTTTGGAATAGTTCGAAAAAATGTTCCATTTAAGGATGGTTTCATGTTGATCTCAGAAGTAGCATATTCAAATTTGAAGAGTATTTACCAAAAACTAATTTGGCTAAGAGTCACAGTACTTCAAAACAAGGCTAAAATTATATTTCGCGTCTCGAAATCAGTGCTGACTCTTGATTTATCATCTGAATTATGTAAGCTTTTTTCGGGTTTCGTTTTACGAACGATTCTTGAACTATCCGAGAACGGCCCAGAACTGTATGCGCGGTCGCTCAATACTTTGAATCGTTCCAGGATTATCAGACATTTGAAAATCTCTAACGCAATGATAGTCCACCGATACGGACGGTTCTAGAACAGTCCCAATGTAGTCCTAGAAAAACGCGAACTCAGAATTAAAAAGTCCGAGAACAGTTCTTTAAAACCCGAACAGGCAATTTTGAACTGCGCAAGCGCCGGATGGTTCTAGAACAGTAATTTACCGAACCCGAAAACAGCTGTAGTATCATTTATACCGCAGTTACCATTTTTAGGAATAAATAATTAAAATAATCCGGATTCGTGATCCGATAAATAGGAATCGATTCCCTGGATTAGATTCTTTTTTTCCCTCAAAAAGGAATCGTGATTTGTATTGGTGATTCGATTCCTTTACGAGAATCCGGATCCATAAATCAATTTCTTCCAAGGGTTTAAGGAAACCTCATCGTCATTATCTCTGAAATCTTGTTCTGAATAGTATTAACTCAGATGGGTAATGTTAAAGCCTCCCAGTATTATATTGGAAAGCAAATAGTCAGGTTATAATTAATCAACAGTAATACATTTTTTTCCACTATTAGAACTGAAAATAAAAAGGTTTATATTTTCGCTACGTCCTTCTGTACAGGGTCATCCAACAAGGGCTGAATGTGGTTTTAGTTGTATTGCAAATATTGCATTTCACGGCACCTTTTAGAAAACGCGGTAGAGCCACCTCCAATCTTATAAATCAATTTTCTTATAGGAATTAAATGAATTCTTATGTTACTAAAATAAATATAAAATACTTTTTATTATAAAGTCGAATACCCATTTGTAGTTACATCATCCAGGTGAGAAAAAAACGTATGGCGTAAATAGATAATTAGAAATTTTTGTCAATTAATAGTTGGTTAGAAAATTTACTATCGCGTTCAGAAATTAATAGTCTTATGATTTTTAAACGTTGAGAAATTTACAAATGTTGATTTAGCAGTATATATAATTTTTCATTCGTCTATACTCTTTCAATTAATTCCAAAAAATAAAATTAATCTTGTAGTATTTATTTATTAAAAAACTGAATAATAATTAACAATTATTGTGATTAATCATAAATAATCTACAAACGTCTCATCAATGAAAATTTAAGTAAAAGCTGTCTGAACTAAATTTCTATTTTTTATATACTCCCTTAAAAAACTGATTCTTTTATGAACAATATCTAGCAAAATATTTTCCATTATTTAATTTTTTCCACTTGAAGCCTATACTTTTGATCAATCTTCTTAAGGAGTCGATGGAAAACTCAAAATATTCAATTTATTCCCTGAACTTTAGTCTTATTCTTGCCAATGTCACATATTCTTTTCTGGCATACATAGAATAAATTGTGTCCCAAATTATATTTTTTTAATATGTTGTAATTTTGGTTTGTGCGGTCTATTGCTTGGAAGACATACTGGAAGCCTCATTCTGGTCCAATTTTATCCCATTTTTCTTTATATTTTCGATCGTTGTCGGGCTCAATTTTGTTGCGGTTCGCTGTTTAACATTCTCAATTTGAAGTGCGATTCCTTTTCTGACTTGTTCTTTTTTCAGTTAAAAAAGCCCAGATATTTAAAATTATCAGTTGCGATTGTTTATTATATATATTATATCTTTTTCGCTGCATTATTTAAAACTTTTTGAAATTACTTTCGACAACAAGTTGACACACCCATGTTTTTAATTGACAGTGAAGGATACTTCACATAACCAAAAATATAAAAAATGAATAATTATCGAACAACAATTTTTTCCCAAAAGTTTGTAGTCACCGCTGTTTGAAATATATTAAACAGAGATAAACAAAAATAACATCATTACAAATGAGTATATTTCCGACTTTATCCCATTAAGAAAATGTTAATTTTATTTTATATATATTTTTTTTTAACCCAAATTATTTTTTCAGTATATTCAAGATTCTACAAGAAAAATACACAAAATAACTACTTTTTTTTAAAATACGAGAAATCCCACAAATATCACTCTATTCAGTCCTCATTAGATGACTCTGTACAGATCTTGGTTACTTACATTTTCTCTTATACTGCTCACTGCTGATTCTATTAGCTTCTAACTTATTGTGAATTTTTTTTAGGACGTCGAGTTTCATTTTGGCCTTCAAAATATTTAAAAGTATTGTCTCGGGCGGGCTAAAAGGACTCTCCAAAATCTCACTTAACATTTGCAAATGTTCCGGTTCCATTTTGGTATCTTCGGGATAATTGTCTACACACAAGTCTCTATAATACGTTTTAGACTTCCTAAAAAATAGTAAAATTAAATTAATGTGTTCCTGATTTACATAATGACAGAGTTAGAGCCGTTTTGTGAAATAATTATTTGTGTTTTACACGTTTAATAATTATAACTAAAACTTTAGCAAAAAAAATCAATTTCCAATTTATTCCATAATATTACTTATTATACAGAGTGTAAAAAGTACGATGCTTACGATTTTCATGGGCGATAGTGGAGCTCAAAACAAGTCAAAGAGTTTATATGACATATGTGTCAAAACTTGATAGATTTTTTTTCTAAACGATATCAAAGTTACAAACTCTCTGGAAAGCTTAGCAAATGGAGGCTTTCGTCTTAATCGCTTATTAGTAAATTAATTTGCTAATAAAATAATCCAAGTTTTAAATGTTTCAATCTAAATATAAAAAAAAATCCCTATTTAAAAATTTAAAAAACAATTGGCAACAGCGCTACCCAAAAGCCTCGTGCATTGTGCCTACTGGTGGCGATATGTTTGGTCCGCTGTAGGTCAAAATGTTTTTAAATCGAGTTTTTACGTCCAGGCAAACCAAAATGCTAATCTAGCAGCTCAAATTAACTGTAAAAGATTTCCATGACGGCTTCATCCATTTAGGACAATCATAGTGCAGGCTTACCAAAGAGTTTTGAAAACGGGATGTGTGCAACCGAGAAATCTTCTCTACATATATTTAACCAGAATTTTCGTAATTCACTATGTCTAAAAATTAGAATTGTATAAGCTTCTTCTTACGTGAAACTACATGTTCTTTGATACTCCAGAGGAAATCTTTCAAATACTTGAATTTCAGCTGACCAGAGGTTTTCTAACAGTGGATTCATCCAGTCCGTTTCAGTTTTAAACATCCTAATATGCCAAATGGGGTTTAGAACTGATTCCCTCGTCGATACTAGAAATTTTTGAGTTTTATAGGCATCTTCTATGGTCCTGTGGATAAGGTGTATTTTGTTTGCCTAAAATATTATTAAAGACACGAAGAGAAATACAAAAAAGAAATAAAAATATACAGGGTGTTGTGAAAAAAATATACTGGAATGATAACACCCCTTGGGTAGTACAGAAACACACTACGAATTCGCATTCGCATTCAAATTTCTGCGAATGTTTTGCGAATATGAATATCAGAAAAAAAAACAATTTGAAGATAATAGCATAAAATCAAAATACATTCATTTTCATTTCTTATTTCTTTTATTAAAGAAAAAGTAACTTAACCTCGTAATCACATAATCAATCTTCACTTTATTATTTGAAATAGACAAAAACAAATTCTATGAAATTTTTATCAGTTTTTGGCGTCAAATTTGAACAAAAACTGAATATTCGCAAATGTCGGTGGCAGATATTCGCATTCGCCAATGTTCAAAAAATGACGTTCGTTACATCACTAAAACACACTCAGCACTTTTAATAAAACAACAGTTTAAAGGTTAATTGCTGTGAAAATGGAAAATATTGGAATTTAAAGGAATAGCACCCTCCATAGGGTGTTTAAAAAACATTTCTCAATTCAAAAGAGTTTCTATTTATCTTGGTTAAAGCTTAAGTCTAAGTACTAAGGTACCATGTATGTAGTGGACAAAATAAAGCTTTCTTTTAAGAGCAGGGGCATTAATATGGCGAAAGTCTTTTTTTGAATCAAGAGTTTTAAGCATGTATACTACAGATAAGGATCTCCATCTCTGTGTTACAAAAATGGCCCTTGAATTGCAACAAATTAGGATGGCGTTGGTGTTCCAGGCGGTTAATAATCTGATCAATTTAGACATGCAAAGGTACAAAACCCACCCTGTGTTCGCACGTCGATGTCTTGGTTGGACCCAGTAGGATCTTTTGTAACATGCCGGGTTGCCCCCTTTTTTTCAGCAAAATGATAAGGGGTTTTTCAAAAAATTAGTTAAAACAAAAAATTTAGAACATAAAAATTTTCTATAAAAACATGTTCCCTACTTTTTTTTAAAAGCCACCGTTGAGATATAACGGTATATCTAGTACACGCTAGAAAACAAAACAAATTTTTTTGCAGTTGGATTTAGCCTAAATTCCTTTTTTCAGTTCAAAAAATTGTGTTGAGGGTTTTTCCGGCGCAAGTGGAAAAAAAAATCTGGACTGGTTCCAATGTATTGTCGATCAACCCAACCTTAGTCTAGGTCTTGTTGATAACCAAGCCACAGGAACTTGATTTATCCCAAAAGTGTTGATGAGAGAAGCAGAGGTTAGAGAATGACAAGGGGAATTGCACTAGTTTTTTATTATGAGTATTTTTTAAAAAAACACACATATCAAAGCTTATTTAAACAGGTCTAATTTGACCAGATTACAAGTTCATTGATTCACACCATACCACCCCTACACCAGCACCC